>CM068983.1:24698037-24748037 GCA_035357415.1 Ophraella communa
TTTTCAAAAAGACTTATATTCTTGATACCTGATAATGCCTTCCATGTTCTTTATAATAGACCTGTAAATTATAAATCAAAACATTTGTTTGCAATTTCTTATCGTCATATAAAAATGTAAAAACCTGCAATAAAAAAAGTTACTTTTTATAGAACAATCATTCTTCTGTTAAAACCTTAATTTCTTGATACTTAATACCTTACAATATTTTGAAAATTAAAGAAATCACAAGATGGTGAAGTGTACCAGACTCAAATGTCTGGATATATCCAATCAAAGACGTTCCTGTAAAATTCTAGAAAGCTGTTTTACAAATTAATATATAAGATCAACGAAAAATGTAATTTTTAAGTTGATTTTATCTGAAGCATTGTCTCAAGAGCACTTCTATGATACCTAGCAGGAATATTACTCAATGATCCTACCTCATGTTGTTTTCGATGTCCTAGTCCTAGTCCAATTTTCTTCCGCAGGATATAACAGTATCTTCAATTTTCTTTCTTGCTTTCATAATCTGCAAACATTTTTTCTCTCTAGATTATCACCCAGAAAAATTTTTGTTTATTACCTTTTGCCAAACAAGTCTCCAAATGGTGTTCAGATTCTTCCAGAAGAATATTGTTTGGAAGATGTTGTGGGGTAAAATGAAGTTAAGTTTTGATATTTTTAAAGAAGAGATTTTGATGTATGGTAACCTAAGGTTTTTGTAGACTAAATATACTTTGTATGTAAAATAAAGGGTAAAATAAAGGATAAAATAAAGATTATAAGAAGAAGCCACAGGCGGTTCTTTAATAGCCATCAGGCGACAATTTCCCAGAAACAGAAAATACTATACGTACTCAACTCAATGGGTGACTGCTGGGTTTGTAAGCCAGACTAACAGACACCTTAAGTTATAGTACTTCTCCCACAATGTGGTACCTGTCGTATTTCTGTGTAGAAAAAGTCGACCGCCCCTATGGAAGATCACGAGTGGAGGGATGAACTGCCCAAGCTGTAGAGATGATCCAGTTAAAAATGCTCGTGCATACGAGAGCTTAAAGTTTACAAGCTGTTCAAGTTTACTGAATCTTTAAATTAAAGAGATGCTTCTAGTTTACTGAATTATATTCCAACTGTATATGACAGTAAACCAGTAGAAGAAATGAGACTGGGAATAATTCAGATTCTACCAGAAGAATATTGTTTGGAAGATGTTGTGGGGTAAAATGAAGTTGTTTTGATATTTTTAGAGAATAAATTTTGATGTATGGTGACCTAAGATTTTTGTAGACTAAATATACTGCTTGGAGTATATTGATCTTGATAATTAGGACATGAATTTTATGAAAAGCGAAGTATGGATAACTTGCAGATTGGGTTCATCTTAAGAGGCGGAGAAAATGAGTTTTATGAGGAATAATCCTGCAGTTCGGGTGAGAATAGATTTTCAGTTTGAAAGGGTGAGTTTTTCTTAGGACAAAATTAATGCTGATGATGCTCGACCAAGTGATATTGTCGTAAGAGATAATGGTGATATGTTACTTAGATTTTAAGGACACTTTTTAATGATCAAATTGAAACTATTACGAAAAAGAATTTATGCTGCCAAAGCATTGATAGTTTGCAAAAAATTTTGTAATAGATTATTTCAATTTTTTATTTTCGTATTATCATTATTGCTAATTTGTTTGACATTAAAATATATGAACAATTATCATTTATATATTCGTAAAAACACTTTTTAGTTTTAAGTTTTAAATATTTTGTTAATAATTTGACAGCGTTATTGTTGTATCAAAAATGTAAAAATTATATAAAAAATTATATAAAACAATAAAGGAAAATGACTTTTTAATGTTGTGTTTGTATAATATTTTGTTATAAAAGATACGTTATATAAATAATAATTTTAAAAAAGCCATAATGGATTTTCTTTATAAAACGCCTATAATTTTTTATTTTTAATGAAATTTACAACCTTTTCAAAGGTATTATTTTTTAATTGTTTCCACCTTGTATACAAGGTGTATATATATTTTATAAAAATATCATTTTTTATACAGATTATTAAAATGTTTCAAAATTTGAATTTAAATATGAAATATATCATTTATATAAAAAAACTTCATTAATCTCCAAGTAAAAATTAAATTTCATAATATTTTTTCTAAAATATTCTTTTAACTCTATTAAAAAAAATATCTCCAGTAAAATAATAATTTAAAAAACCCTAAAATAATTTTTTTTATAAATTAAATCATATTAAACATATTTACGCAATAAAAAAATATTTTAAATAAAAATAATCACAGATAATCATTAAAATTCCCATTTTAATGCACTTACCTGTCGAAAATCAAATTCTGGTGACGATCTTGAAGTAAATCAATACAGATAGAAAATTTTTTTAAATACTAACGTTTCATGAATAATTTGATAGCGCTATTACTATATCAGAATTGTAAAAATTAATATTGATCTAGCTATATTCACAAAATTATATAGAACATTAAATAAAACGTAATTTTTTTAATATTGGTTATTAAAATGCTTCAAAAATTAAACATAAAGATAAAATATTTCATTAATAAAACAAAAATTTTATTAATCCGTTAAATAAAGATTAAATTTGATAATATTTTTTTTTCTAAAATATACGTTTTACTCTATTTAAAAAATACTTTAAGTGAACTAATAATTTTAGAAAACGCACAATATATTTTCTTTATAAGTTACCTTAAAATAATTATTTTTAAACAAATTTACTTTGTAAACAATCAACCCTTTCAAAAGGTCTTATTTTTTAATTTTTTTTTACAGCCTGTCAACTATTGATATACGAAAATGTACAAAATTGTTGCAGTAAAAATAACTACAGAAAGTCAATTAAATCATTTAAGTTCCCATTTAATTGCACCTACCTTTTGAAAATCAAATTCTAGTGACGATCTTGAAGTTCATCGTAAATTAATACAGATAGAAAAAGATTATAAAGACTCACCCTGTAACAAAAGAAAGAAATAATTAGTTTATACGAGTTAAGATTTAAGTACTGTTATTATAAAATGTTGTGAATTAGTTTTGAGGTACTTTTAAAAATAATTTTACTATTTTTTCCAAATTTAATAACTGTGGGTTGAAATGTTTTGAATGGGCTACTTAATAAAAATATATCAGTTTAAATTTGGATAAAATCAATCTAACTAAAGTATTTTTAAAATATTATAAAACCGATAATAACTGGTTTAAATAGAAAATTATTTTGGTTATTTTTGACCACAGCGTATTTATTTTACTATGAAAAACTTGCTGGTTATAATTTTAACAGTGTATCTGATTTATAAAATATATATTTATGTCACTTACCCCTTTTATTATTAAAAATAAGCCCAACTGATGATCGTGGAGATCGCCCTTTGAAGATCTGACAAAAGTTTCTTCAATACTCACCTGTAAAAAATAGGAACTGATAATTAAAACTTATAATGATAAAAATTTTGTTTCAATATATAGGGTGTCCAGGAACTTAATGCCAAAAATTCGGGAGCAAATAGAAGAGGTCAAAATAATGTTGGAAGTTCAAATAAATTTTTGTCATGCGAGCCTTCGTTTCCGAGTTATAAACCTCTAAAGTTTCGAAATAAAAACCTTTGTTTTGTCATAATTTCTAAACTATACATTGGAATACTATAAAATTCCAGTGACGGATTGCATAGATCCATGTCCTGTGTTTAACGGTATAAGTGTATCTACATTACGTACAGATAAGCAGAGACGGCTTGTGCCTATTGGTTAATAATCCGTAATTTTAATAGGGACCATCTGAATAATATTTAAATTTCAAAAATAAACTTTCCAATCCATTTACTAATGAAAATGTACTCCTGTTTGAACTCGATAAAATTAAGGGTTTAGGAGAAATTTGAACTTTTAGATCTGAATTATAAGTTGTGACAATTATTGATAGTACTCTTCAGAATGTCTGTCTTTACAAAATATGGCCAGTCCAGTTCCTGGACACCCTGTATACGTTACTTAGCAAATAAGAAATTCGTAATATATTTATTTTAAAACGAGTTTAATAAATGAAATGTGCAACTATAAAAAGACAACAGTCGATATTGAAGATTTTTTTAATACATTTTATGGAATTTTTATCTCTAATAAAAAAATAATGGTTATATTTTAAGTAGCAAGGTTTTCAAACATCCAAATATATATAAATTTTGAAAATAATTGTTTTATACCGGTAAATCAGTAACTTATAGTTAAGAATACTTTATGTTATCATTAATTTTTCCAACTCTTAAATCTAGAAAATCAATTTCTTCAATTTCTAACGGAAAATTTACTCCACATTATTTCAAACAAAAACCGGCTTAAAAAACGATATTTTTTCTCTCAAATAAAAAAAAATAATAACTTAAATAAACTCACCGATTGGCCAGTCATCATCTGCTTTTCAACCATCATTTTTTGAACTGCCATTGTCCACATTCACATATTTCAGTTTTTTCCCGCACAAACACTACTTAGAAGAAAAATCTTTATATTAAAATAAAAATGTTTCTATATTCGCGCACTTAAGTCCGTAATAATACATTTTTGTTAAATGTATACCGGCTAAAATTACTTATAAGTAATTCCCGACTAACTTTTGTGTACTACCGCTTCGACCGCCTGCACAAAATGTACTGACCGATACATCTATAAGTAAAAATGATAAGACTATGACTATACCTACAAAAAACTAGTGGATTAATCATAAATCGTTAACTAATTTGATAAAGAATAAATACTTTATAAACGACAAAATTATTCCGAAGGGTGTTTAAAGTTATTGGTTATGAAAACCTTTTCGATTGGCCCAGCGTAAAGATTGTAGCATGCAAGATAGATCTTGCAATAATTTTTTTGGCATTATTTTTTACAAATTGTTAGATTTAGACCTTAATATTGGTAAATACTACAAAATATCGATGAAGTAATTATCGGTTTGGAAAAAAGGTACCAAATAAAAACCTGTTATAGTATTTTTCACAGTAAATGGTATTGGCTATTGGCAATAAACTACCTCTCATTGTGGAGAAAATCATCAGGTAAAAGATGCAAATGTGCTGCAGGGTCGAACTTAAGAAATTTGAATTTTGCATAATATAGGAGATATACAAGTACACCAAGTACACTTAAAGTCGGAGAAGTATTTTTTCCGCGCACACTCAATTTAAGTTGGTGCCACATAAGCTCTATGGGATTGAACACGCTGTAGTTGGGAGGTAGTCGTAACACTGTATGTCCCAATTCTTCTGCAATTGTATCACAAACATAAGTTTTTTTTAAAGAAAATGACTGCAGCACTTGTGAAAGTTCTTTTTTTGTATAATTTTCCTCAAAATATATGAAGTTTTAAATCTCCAATTTTGTATTCTTTGAGCCAGGAATTTCTTGCAATTGTCGACTATGATAGCTTGATTTGTCCATTACTATAACGCTGTTTGGAGGAATGTTGGGTAACAGACAATTTTTAAACCAATCTTCAAAAGCTCTGCTGTCGTATCTTCGTGATAATCAACACGAGAGTCCTTAATATTTTTGGCAGAAAGCCACATAGCGTTTGGGATCCAACCATTTTCTGATCCTGCGTGTACCATTTATTGTGAAAACTACTATACCAATTTTTTTACTCTATAGTAAAATGTATTGTATTAACGAAGAAGAAAATTATACATCGGTCTCTTTAAATTTGAATAACTTTTTTTCTATAAATATTTAAGAAACTAAAAAAGCATAGATAGATAGAGAAAAGAATGAACTAAAAGATTAATATAGTTGCGCACCAAAAGATTTAACATTTTTAAATTTTTTCTGTTTTATTGTAACTGTTTTTTTTATGAAAAATTTGCTTATTTTCTTATTTTTCTACATTATTTAGTTAAATATTACTAAATATTCGAGCCTTTTAGCATGAAAATTATCGGTAATCTATCAGTGTGAAATTCTAGAGTTCATCGAAAATGTTAAACATTAAAATAGAGCGATAATAATTGTTGAAATTCTAGAGTTTATCGAAAATGTCAAATATTAAAATAGAATGATAATAATTGATATCACCTTAAAAATGTTCAGAATTTGGTCCATGCGTGTATGTTGTAGAGTCCTGGTACTTAATTCTTGTTAAATATGTGTTGGAGCAAAATGGCCCCAAATACCTCAGATGTAGAATCCTTACAACTGTTGTCACCTTCTAATGGGCAGAAATATGTTCCTTGAAGCTTAAATAACTTGCCTGTCCTCCTGGAACTGCTAGTACTGGATGCCAATACACTTTGGCCCCAATTTCTTGTCAGGTAGGTTGAATTTTTATGAAAATACACTTCTACACACACACTTTATCGATTTAAGCATTTATCTTATATGATTATGCATTAATTGTTTAATTTCACATACAATATTTTAATTTTATCAGGACAAATTTTCTTACCCTCCTTTCGCTTTCAGGAACAAAAAACAAGAGAGAGAGAGATTCAAGATTCAACAAAACCATGGTTACCGATAATTCTTTTGTTTTACCAGCTTTCCTTTTGAACAAAAATAAATAAATTTATGTTGGCAGTGAAAGCAAAGTTACTAAAAAAATCAGTTTTTATGTTGGTGACTGGTAAGCTCAAATGATGTTTGTTGGAATTTTGTTGTACAGGGTGATTTTATTTTAGTGAGATTTGGAATTCTAAAATTATTCCTCCTGATTTTGGGAGTGGTCACAAATTTGTCCTTAACATCTAGAAATTAAAACTAATCAATTATTTTCAAGGTACAATTTACAAAATTTATAAAATTTGTAGAATAATTATCTGGAATAAATTAAACTCATCTTGTAGTTTTGCTATTATCTTTTTATCTATTAATTTAGTTTCATAAAAAAAATCGAACAAAGATTTATAATGATTTTTAATCATTGTTTCCCCCCGAGTGTTGTACACCAATTCAGTATCTCTTTTGTAATATCAATAAATAAACATGCTCATTTGTATCCTACTCCTAATGCAACTGTAACAATATATCTTTGTCTTCAGTGCTAGTTTGGATTTTCTTCCTATGACTCCGGCTAGTCTTCCTCTTGCTTGTTTGGCCTTCTTTGTAATGTTTTCCACGTGTTCTTTGAAGGTTAGTCCTTTGTCCAGTATCATTCCTAGGTATTTGGCCTCGTTTTTCCATTGAATCTCTTCTCCTCCTCCTATGTTAATGTTTTCTTCTGGATTTTTCCTTCTTTTGGTAAAGTAGACTGCTTGGGTTTTCTCCGAGTTTATTTGGATATTCCATGTTGTACACCAATCGTCTATTTGGTCCATAGCCTGTTGGAGTCTTCTTGTCACCATACTTGGTTGAGTGCTTCTTGTAACGATAGCCGTGTCATCTGCGTAGAGAGCCATCATTGTGTTGTATGTCTTTGGAATGTCTGCCGTGTATATGTTATAAAGCACCGGTGAGAGGACTGCTCCTTGTGGTACTCCGGCTTCTGTAGTTCCTATCCTTATCCTGAATCTTCTATTTTTCAGATAGCCGAGTAGTAGTTTCGTCAGTTCTCTGTTGCATCCTGCTTCTCTCATCTTGTATATCAGTCCCTCGTGCCACACTCGGTCGAAGGCTTTGCTGATGCCCAGGAAAATGGCTCCAGTAGATTGATTTCTGTTGTATCCTTCTGTTGTGTATTCTACAATTTTAAGTACTTGGTCGGGTGCGCTGTGTTCTTTTCTGAATCAGAACTGTTATTCGCTAGCGTGTGATTAAAGTAAAAAGTAAATTTCTAGTCGAACCGAGCACCGAGCACCGAACACCTTTGATAAATATCTGAAAAGATATCTTTATTTACATTATCAATAATTATGACAACATTTACCCTACACTCAAAGTTCTTCTTAAATTTGTAGAACAAAGTATTGAATAGAGATTTTAATAATAAACCCTCAAACTAAAAAATTGGTGTAAAAAAATTCCCCACAAAAATTAACAGAAGCAATATCCTTGAAAAAATAAATGAAAAACAGGGTTACATATAGTGAAGAGATATCAAAAGCCCTCCTTTTTTTTTTTTTCCTGAGGTGAAAATCTTCGTAAGACATCGAGCACCGCCGGCCTCAATTCCAGTGACCTACCTGCTAAAAACACCTCCTCTTCCACCAGTTGTACCTAGGACTGCTTTTTTAGCGTTACATCAAAAGACCTCCTAATTACAATTATTTGTGCTTCGATTTACATAAAATTATATATAGTACGTGAGGTTCTGAAAGGTCTCTGTATCAAATAGGAAGAAGATATTATTTACTTCGTACCTGAAGGCTACTGATTATCTTTCATATAATTCACATCACTTGCAGAAATCTCTTGAATTTGAGGCCACAGGAAAAAATCGCAAGGAATGGTTCCAACCAGAAGAACGGTGCATCTTAAATCATTATTGTAGCTATTACCATAACTTGTGATTAAAATATATGTGAAATTAAAGATAAAATAAAGATTATAAGAAGAGGCCACAGGCGGTTCTTTAATAGCCATCAGGCGACAATTTCCCAGAAACAGAAAATACTATACGTACTCAACTCAATGGGTGACAGCTGGGTTTGTAAGCCAGACTAACAGACACCTTAAGTTATAGTACTTCTCCCACATTGTGGTACCTGTCGTATTTCTGTGTAGAAAAAGTCGACCGCCCCTTTTATACCATAAGGAACCTTAGACTTAGACGAAATTATTTATAACCATTAAGATCCTGCGAACGTCGAAGGCTCTGGAGGGTCCAAGTAGGTAAATGAGATATCTGGATGCCTGGACACAATAATAGCACAACACCACTAAAAATAAACAAATGGCCTACTATATGCATACCGTTTTCAACATGATTTAAACATTTCGAAATGAAGTACAGTGGCGTACAACTTTTTTTTTCTAAAAGGGTTCAAAAGAGAGTAAAAAATTCTTTGCGGCCTCGTATATATAGTAATTAGAAAGAGTCACACTCGTGACACTTTGTCGATTTCTTGATACACCAGAAACACAAGGTTCAATCGGCACACAAAGAAGTTTTCTATGCGCGCGTCCGACGTCGGTACCAAAAAAAAAACGAAAAAAAAAATCCAAACTTTCCAACTTCCTGCATATCAATCACGGCACGTTGAAAGATAGGAAATGAACGAGTCTCGACGTGTACAACAGATTCTCGCAAAGGCATTAAAGGCTTCTGTTTCCTTCGGCATCGATGATTAGCACGCACGAATCGGCGTGTAAGAAACTTCTGGATTTTCAGTATTTGCATCGTTTTAAAAATGAAGTTTCCGCTTTTTTGATGTCAGTCGACCAGAAATTTCAAAGAAAACGCGCGGGGAAACAAAAATCCAAATCGAAAGATTAATTATCGAAAACGGGGACCGTCTTTTATAAAAAGAAAAGCCAATATTATTGCAAATATTTCAATTTATTTCCCGGGGTTATTTAAGAAGGCAGTAAAATGGAATTTTATAAATTCGATCATAAATATTTCGGGAAACTTCACTGGGATTCTGCAGGATGTTTTTATATCTTTAAATATTTTTTAAAAATTATTTTCGACAAAAAGTATAGAAAACATTCTAGAATTTCATTTACCAATTACCTACGAAAAACTCTAAGAAGATTTTAATTTAATATTAAAATATTTTCTAGTCAAAAATACCCTTTCTGCAAAATTTAGGTCCAAATCCAAAAATATCAATTTTTTACGATGAAAATGCAATAACTATAATCAAATAATTTTAACAATGTAGTTTTTTTATCATATTATAAATGGGCCGTTTTCGTTTGATTGACATTTGGTCCAATGTTGTAGTCAAAATAAATTTTTTAAAGAATTTTTTTTCAAAAACGTTGTCTTTAACTTTTACCCTGTATAATTTTAAATGTATTTAACGAAAAAAAAAACCGAAATAGGCTCATTTTTTAGCTTGATCCTTTCTTTACCTATTTATGCCCTTTTGATTTCTTAAATATATACGACACCAAATTTATTCAAAATCAAAGAGACCGATGTAAAAATATTTATAAAATTTCCACGGAATTTGAGCCAGATTTACAAATACTGCGACCATAATAAAGTAACTCAAAAAATTATGCATAATATATTTATCGGGTCTAAAAAATGCCAAAATATTATTATTTTTAAGAAAAGTTTAATAATAACCTAGAAAACTCAACTTTCTTTAAAAAATTCCGAAATACTAGGGAACTATTTTGGGGCCCCCTATATCACAGCTCTTGTAACCCTTGATATACGATATATAGGGGTTGAAAACCAAGTGATATTGTCGTAAGAGATAATGGTGATATGTTACTTAGATTTTAAGGACACTTTTTAATGATCAAATTGAAACTATTACGAAAAAGAATTTATGCTGCCAAAGCATTGATAGTTTGCAAAAAATTTTGTAATAGATTATTTCAATTTTTTATTTCCGTATTATCATTATTGCTAATTTGTTTGACATTAAAATATATGAACAATTATTATTAATATATTCGTAAAAACATTTCCAAGTTTAAAATATTTTGTTAATAATTTGACAGCGTTATTGTTGTATCAAAAATGTAAAAATTATATAAAAAATTATATAAAACAATAAAGGAAAATGACTTTTTAATGTTGTGTTTGTATAATATTTTGTTATAAAAGATACGTTATATAAATAATAATTTTAAAAAAGCCATAATGGATTTTCTTTATATAACGCCTATAATTTTTTATTTTTAATGAAATTTACAACCTTTTCAAAGGTATTATTTTTTACTTGTTTCCACCTTGTATACAAGGTGTATATATATTTTATAAAAATATCATTTTTTATACAGATTATTAACATGTTTCAAAATTTGAATTTAAATATGAAATATATCATTTATATAAAAAAACTTCATTAATCTCCAAGTAAAAATTAAATTTCATAATATTTATTCTAAAATATTCTTTTAACTCTATTAAAAAAAATATCTCAAGTAAAATAATAATTTAAAAAACCCTAAAATAATTTTTTTTATAAATTAACTCATATTAAACATATTTACGCAATAAAAAAACATTTTAAATAAAAATAATCACAGATAATCATTAAAATTCCCATTTTAATGCACTTACCTGTCGAAAATCAAATTCTGGTGACGATCTTGAAGTAAATCAATACAGATAAAAAATTTTTTTAAATACTAACGTTTCATGAATAATTTGATAGCGCTATTACTATATCAGAATTGTAAAAATTATTATTGATCTAGCTATATTTACAAAATTATATAGAACATTAAATAAAACGTAATTTTTTTAATATTGGTTATTAAAATGCTTCAAAAATTGAACATAAAGATAAAATATTTCATTAATAAAACAAAAATTTTATTAATCCGTTAAATAAAGATTAAATTTGATAATATTTTTTTTTCTAAAATATACGTTTTACTCTATTTAAATAATACTTTAAGTGAACTAATAATTTTAGAAAACGCACTATATATTTTCTTTATAAGTTACCTTAAAATATTTATTTTTAAACAAATTTACTTTGTAAACAATCAACCCTTTCAAAAGGTCTTATTTTTTAATTTTTTTTTACAGCCTGTCAACTATTGATATACGAAAATGTACAAAATTGTTGCAGTAAAAA
Source organism: Ophraella communa (assembly GCA_035357415.1). Classification (NCBI taxonomy): domain Eukaryota; kingdom Metazoa; phylum Arthropoda; class Insecta; order Coleoptera; family Chrysomelidae; genus Ophraella; species Ophraella communa. Next base: position 24,709,704 of record CM068983.1, read on the forward strand.
TAACTTCAGAAAGTCAATTAAATCATTTAAGTTCCCTTTTAATTGCACCTACCTTTTGAAAATCAAATTTTAGTGACGATCTTGAAGTTCATCGTAAATTAATACAGATAGAAAAAGATTTGCATCGTTTTAAAAATGAAGTTTCCGCTTTTTTGATGTCAGTCGACCCGAAATTTCAAAGAAAACGCGCGGGGAAACAAAAATCCAAATCGAAAGATTAATTATCGAAAACGGGGACCGTCTTTTATAAAAAGAAAAGCCAATATTATTGCAAATATTTCAATTCATTTCCCGGGGTTATTGATATCGGTGATTTTAAGAAGGCAGTAAAATGGAATTTTATAAATTCGATCATAAATATTTCGGGAAACTTCACTTGGACTCTGCAGGATGTTTTTATATCTTTAAATATTTTTTAAAAATTATTTTCGACAAAAAGTATAGAAAACATTCTAGAATTTCATTTACCAATTACCTACGAAAAACTCTAAGAAGATTTTAATTTAATATTAAAATATTTTCTAGTCAAAAATACCCTTTCTGCAAAATTTAGGTCCAAATCCAAAAATATCAATTTTTTACGATAAAAATGCAATAACTATAATCAAATAATTTTAACAATGTTGTAGTCAAAATAAATTTTTTAAAGAATTTTTTTTCAAAAACGTTGTCTTTAACTTTTACCCTGTATAATTTTAAATGTATTTAACGAAAAAAAAACCGAAATAGGCTCATTTTTTAGCTCGATCCTTTCTCTACCTATTTATGCCCTTTTGATTTCTTAAATATATACGACACCAAATTTATTCAAAATCAAAGAGACCGATGTAAAAATATTTATAAAATTTCCACGGAATTTGAGCCAGATTTACAAATACTGCGACCATAATAAAGTAACTCAAAAAATTATGCATAATATATTTATCGGGTCTAAAAAATGCCAAAATATTATTATTTTTAAGAAAAGTTTAATAATAACCTAGAAAACTCAACTTTCTTTAAAAAATTCCGAAATACTAGGGAACTATTTTGGGGCCCCCTATATCACAGCTCTTGTAACCCTTGATATACGATATATAGGGGTTGAAAACGGTGTTAAGGGGGAAAGAACAGGGTCCTCAATTTCTTTATATTCTCTTTTTCTCAATATACCTGTGAGAACATGGAAATTTTGAAGAAAAATAATTTTAATTGGACAAAAACTAATTTTGAACTCACCCTGATAATAAACGACGTTAGTCAGTGCAAGCACTAACTAAGTGGCCGTTATGAACCGCCCTTAAGATGCACTGAAATCATCTGCATCAAAAACAATCATCTTTTCTTCACCATTTTCTTCGAATTTTCAATTATTTGTCCAATCTATCAATCATTTAGTAACCATCTGTCAACTTTTTAACCTGAAATCATCTTTTAAATTATTCTCGTTTAATTTTTTCATAATAGACCAATCAATATCTGCATGTAACCTTCAAGGGTTGTTTACTTTGGATTCAAAACTTCTGTAGTCTAGTCTATATACAAATACAAAGCAGTTACCTCCTGAAAAACAGTCTTAAGACGAAGAATTAATTTCTTAAAAGTACCTGTAATATAACAACTCAAAAGTTTATAATAATCAAAAATATTACGATTATATAAACATTGCAACAAATAATATATATACAAAGTATTAGAACTACTATCCCAATGCTACATAAGTACATGCTTCTTCAATTATATATTTTCCCAATCCAGGTTAGTACCCGCCAACATTCCTGCGTCATTCCAAGCTCCACAATACCATTTTTTAACTTATCAAAACAGAAAAACATGCGTTTAAAAAAATTACCTTGTATAAAACGATAAAAGTGTTTTTTTATAGAGATATACTTTATATTGGTTTATGCGAACCTCGCTGCGCTCGGCACGCAGTGGTACATTTGTAAAGAATGGTTTGCATTCATCTTGTACCCAGTTTCATCCGAATATCTTCCATGTTTATAATAATAGATCTGCAACTGATAAAAACAACAAAAATAATTTAATATCTTTCCATTATATTTGGTGAAACCTTTAGATTTGTTACCTTGTGTAAAACTATAAAGAATTTTTCAAAAAGACTTATATTCTTGATACCTGATAATGCCTTCCATGTTCTTTATAATAGACCTGTAAATTATAAATCAAAACATTTGTTTGCAATTTCTTATCGTCATATAAAAATGTAAAAACCTGCAATAAAAAAGTTACTTTTTATAGAACAATCATTCTTCTGTTAAAACCTTAATTTCTTGATACTTAATACCTTACAATATTTTGAAAATTAAAGAAATCACAAGATGGTGAAGTGTACCAGACTCAAATGTCTGGATATATCCAATCAAAGACGTTCCTGTAAAATTCTAGAAAGCTGTTTTACAAATTAATATATAAGATCAACGAAAAATGTAATTTTTAAGTTGATTTTATCTGAAGCATTGTCTCAAGAGCACTTCTATGATACCTAGCAGGAATATTACTCAATGATCCTACCTCATGTTGTTTTCGATGTCCTAGTCCTAGTCCAATTTTCTTCCGCAGGATATAACAGTATCTTCAATTTTCTTTCTTGCTTTCATAATCTGCAAACATTTTTTCTCTCTAGATTATCACCCAGAAAAATTTTTGTTTATTACCTTTTGCCAAACAAGTCTCCAAATGGTGTTCAGATTCTTCCAGAAGAATATTGTTTGGAAGATGTTGTGGGGTAAAATGAAGTTAAGTTTTGATATTTTTAAAGAAGAGATTTTGATGTATGGTAACCTAAGGTTTTTGTAGACTAAATATACTTTGTATGTAAAATAAAGGGTAAAATAAAGGATAAAATAAAGATTATAAGAAGAAGCCACAGGCGGTTCTTTAATAGCCATCAGGCGACAATTTCCCAGAAACAGAAAATACTATACGTACTCAACTCAATGGGTGACTGCTGGGTTTGTAAGCCAGACTAACAGACACCTTAAGTTATAGTACTTCTCCCACAATGTGGTACCTGTCGTATTTCTGTGTAGAAAAAGTCGACCGCCCCTATGGAAGATCACGAGTGGAGGGATGAACTGCCCAAGCTGTAGAGATGATCCAGTTAAAAATGCTCGTGCATACGAGAGCTTAAAGTTTACAAGCTGTTCAAGTTTACTGAATCTTTAAATTAAAGAGATGCTTCTAGTTTACTGAATTATATTACAACTGTATATGACAGTAAACCAGTAGAAGAAATGAGACTGGGAATAATTCAGATTCTACCAGAAGAATATTGTTTGGAAGATGTTGTGGGGTAAAATGAAGTTGTTTTAATATTTTTAGAGAATAGATTTTGATGTATGGTGACCTAAGGTTTTTGTAGACTAAATATACTGCTTGGAGTAAATTGATCTTGATAATTAGGACATGAATTTTATGAAAAGCGAAGTATGGATAACTTGCAGATTGGGTTCATCTTAAGAGGCGGAGAAAATGAGTTTTATGAGGAATAATCCTGCAGTTCGGGTGAGAATAGATTTTCAGTTTGAAAGGGTGAGTTTTTCTTAGGACAAAATTAATGCTGATGATGCTCGACCAAGTGATATTGTCGTAAGAGATAATGGTGATATGTTACTTAGATTTTAAGGACACTTTTTAATGATCAAATTGAAACTATTACGAAAAAGAATTTATGCTGCCAAAGCATTGATAGTTTGCAAAAAATTTTGTAATAGATTATTTCAATTTTTTATTTCCGTATTATCATTATTGCTAATTTGTTTGACATTAAAATATATGAACAATTATTATTAATATATTCGTAAAAACATTTCCAAGTTTTAAATATTTTGTTAATAATTTGACAGCGTTATTGTTGTATCAAAAATGTAAAAATTATATAAAAAATTATATAAAACAATAAAGGAAAATGACTTTTTAATGTTGTGTTTGTATAATATTTTGTTATAAAAGATACGTTATATAAATAATAATTTTAAAAAAGCCATAATGGATTTTCTTTATAAAACGCCTATAATTTTTTATTTTTAATGAAATTTACAACCTTTTCAAAGGTATTATTTTTTAATTGTTTCCACCTTGTATACAAGGTGTATATATATTTTATAAAAATATCATTTTTTATACAGATTATTAAAATGTTTCAAAATTTGAATTTAAATATGAAATATATCATTTATATAAAAAAACTTCATTAATCTCCAAGTAAAAATTAAATTTCATAATATTTATTCTAAAATATTCTTTTAACTCTATTAAAAAAAATATCTCAAGTAAAATAATAATTTAAAAAACCCTAAAATAATTTTTTTTATAAATTAACTCATATTAAACATATTTACGCAATAAAAAAACATTTTAAATAAAAATAATCACAGATAATCATTAAAATTCCCATTTTAATGCACTTACCTGTCGAAAATCAAATTCTGGTGACGATCTTGAAGTAAATCAATACAGATAAAAAATTTTTTTAAATACTAACGTTTCATGAATAATTTGATAGCGCTATTACTATATCAGAATTGTAAAAATTATTATTGATCTAGCTATATTTACAAAATTATATAGAACATTAAATAAAACGTAATTTTTTTAATATTGGTTATTAAAATGCTTCAAAAATTGAACATAAAGATAAAATATTTCATTAATAAAACAAAAATTTTATTAATCCGTTAAATAAAGATTAAATTTGATAATATTTTTTTTTCTAAAATATACGTTTTACTCTATTTAAATAATACTTTAAGTGAACTAATAATTTTAGAAAACGCACTATATATTTTCTTTATAAGTTACCTTAAAATATTTATTTTTAAACAAATTTACTTTGTAAACAATCAACCCTTTCAAAAGGTCTTATTTTTTAATTTTTTTTTACAGCCTGTCAACTATTGATATACGAAAATGTACAAAATTGTTGCAGTAAAAATAACTTCAGAAAGTCAATTAAATCATTTAAGTTCCCTTTTAATTGCACCTACCTTTTGAAAATCAAATTTTAGTGACGATCTTGAAGTTCATCGTAAATTAATACAGATAGAAAAAGATTATAAAGACTCACCCTGTAACAAAAGAAAGAAATAATTAGTTTATACGAGTTAAGATTTAAGTACTGTTATTATAAATTGTTGTGAATTAGTTTTGAGGTACTTTTAAAAATAATTTTACTATTTTTTCCAAATTTAATAACTGTGGGTTGAAATGTTTTGAATGGGCTACTTAATAAAAATGTATCAGTTTAAATTTGGATAAAATCAATCTAACTAAAGTATTTTTAAAATATTATAAAACCGATAATAACTGGTTTAAATAGAAAATTATTTTGGTTATTTTTGACCACAGCGTATTTATTTTACTATGAAAAACTTGCTGGTTATAATTTTAACAGTGTATTTGATTTATAAAATATATATTTATGTCACTTACCCCTTTTATTATTAAAAATAAGCCCAACTGATGATCGTGGAGAACGCCCTTTGAAGATCTGACGAAAGTTTCTTCAATACTCACCTGTAAAAAATAGGAACTGATAATTAAAACTTATAATGATAATAATTTTGTTTCAATATATAGGGTGTCCAGGAACTTAATGCCAAAAATTCGGGAGCAAATAGAAGAGGTCAAAATAATGTTGGAAGTTCAAATAAATTTTTGTCATGCGAGCCTTCGTTTCCGAGTTATAAACCTCTAAAGTTTCGAAATAAAAACCTTTGTTTTGTCATAATTTCTAAACTATACATTGGAATACTATAAAATTCCAGTGACGGATTGCATAGATCCATGTCCTGTGTTTGACGGTATAAGTGTATCTACATTACGTACAGATAAATAGAGACGGCTTGTGCCTATTGGTTAATAATCCGTAATTTTAATAGGGACCATCTGAATAATATTTAAATTTCAAAAATAAACTTTCCAATCCATTTACTAATGAAAATGTACTCCTGCTTGAACTCGATAAAATTAAGGGTTTAGGAGAAATTTGAACTTTTAGATCTGAATTATAAGTTGTGACAATTATTGATAGTACTCTTCAGAATGTCTGTCTTTACAAAATATGGCCAGTCCAGTTCCTGGACACCCTGTATACGTTACTTAGCAAATAAGAAATTCGTAATATATTTATTTTAAAACGAGTTTAATAAATGAAATGTGCAACTATAAAAAGACAACAGTCGATATTGAAGATTTTTTTAATACATTTTATGGAATTTTTATCTCTAATAAAAAAAATAATGGTTATATTTTAAGTAGCAAGGTTTTCAAACATCCAAATATATATAAATTTTGAAAATAATTGTTTTATACCGGTAAATCAGTAACTTATAGTTAAGAATACTTTATGTTATCATTAATTTTTCCAACTCTTAAATCTAGAAAATCAATTTCTTCAATTTCTAACGGAAAATTTACTCCACATTATTTCAGACAAAAACCGGCTTAAAAAACGATATTTTTTCTCTCAAATAAAAAAAATAATAACTTAAATAAACTCACCGATTGGCCAGTCATCATCTGCTTTTCAACCATCATTTTTTGAACTGCCATTGTCCACATTCACAATTTCAGTTTTTTCCCGCACAAACACTACTTAGAAGAAAAATCTTTATATTAAAATAAAAATGTTTCTATATACGCGCACTTAAGTCCGTAATAATACATTTTTGTTAAATGTATACCGGCTAAAATTACTTATAAGTAATTCCCGACTAACTTTTGTGTACTACCGCTTCGACCGCCTGCACAAAATGTACTGACCGATACATCTATAAGTAAAAATGATAAGACTATGACTATACCTACAAAAAACTAGTGGATTAATCATAAATCGTTAACTAATTTGATAAAGAATAAATACTTTATAAACGACAAAATTATTCCGAAGGGTGTTTAAAGTTATTGGTTATGAAAACCTTTTCGATTGGCCCAGCGTAAAGATTGTAGCATGCAAGATAGATCTTGCAATAATTTTTTTGGCATTATTTTTTACAAATTGTTAGAATTAGACCTTAATATTGGTAAATACTACAAAATATCGATGAAGTAATTATCGGTTTGGAAAAAAGGTACCAAATAAAAACCTGTTATAGTATTTTTCACAGTAAATGGTATTGGCTATTGGCAATAAACTACCTCTCATTGTGGAGAAAATCATCAGGATCAAGATGCAAATGTGCTGCAGGGTCGAACTTAAGAAATTTGAATTTTGCATAATATACCTAGGAGATATACAAGTACACCAAGTACACTTAAAGTCGGAGAAGTATTTTTTCCGCGCACACTCAATTTAAGTTGGTGCCACATAAGCTCTATGGGATTGAACACGCTGTAGTTGGGAGGTAGTCGTAACACTGTATGTCCCAATTCTTCTGCAATTGTATCACAAACATAAGTTTTTTTTAAAGAAAATGACTGCAGCACTTGTGAAAGTTCTTTTTTTGTATAATTTTCCTCAAAATATATGAAGTTTTAAATCTCCAATTTTGTATTCTTTGAGCCAGGAATTTCTTGCAATTGTCGACTATGATAGCTTGATTTGTCCATTACTATAACGCTGTTTGGAGGAATGTTGGGTAACAGACAATTTTTAAACCAATTTTCAAAAGCTCTGCTGTCGTATCTTCGTGATAATCAACACGAGAGTCCTTAATATTTTAGGCAGAAAGCCACATCGCGTTTGGGATCCAACCATTTTCTGATCCTGCGTGTACCATTTATTGTGAAAACTACTATACCAATTTTTTTACTCTATAGTAAAATGTATTGTATCAACGAAGAAGAAAATTATACATCGGTCTCTTTAAATTTGAATAACTTTTTTTCTATAAATATTTAAGAAACTAAAAATGCATAGATAGATAGAGAAAAGAATGAACTAAAAGATTAATATAGTTGCGCACCAAAAGATTTAACATTTTTAAATTTTTTCTGTTTTATTGTAACTGTTTTTTTTTTATGAAAAATTTGCTTATTTTCTTATTTTTCTACATTATTTAGTTAAATATTACTAAATATTCGAGCCTTTTAGCATGAAAATTATCGGTAATCTATCAGTGTGAAATTCTAGAGTTCATCGAAAATGTTAAACATTAAAATAGAGCGATAATAATTGTTGAAATTCTAGAGTTTATCGAAAATGTCAAATATTAAAATAGAATGATAATAATTGATATCACCTTAAAAATGTTCAGAATTTGGTCCATGCGTGTATGTTGTAGAGTCCTGGTACTTAATTCTTGTTAAATATGTGTTGGAGCAAAATGGCCCCAAATACCTCAGATGTAGAATCCTTACAACTGTTGTCACCTTCTAATGGGCAAAAATATGTTCCTTGAAGCTTAAATAACTTGCCTGTCCTCCTGGAACTGCTAGTACTGGATGCCAATACACTTTGGCCCCAATTTCTTGTCAGGTAGGTTGAATTTTTATGAAAATACACTTCTACACACACACTTTATCGATTTAAGCATTTATCTTATATGATTTTGCATTAATTGTTTAATTTCACATACAATATTTTAATTTTATCAGGACAAATTTTCTTACCTTCCTTTCGCTTTCAGGAACAAAAAACAAGAGAGAGAGAGATTCAACAAAACCATGGTTACCGATAATTCTTTTGTTTTACCAGCTTTCCTTTTGAACAAAAATAAATAAATTTATGTTGGCAGTGAAAGCAAAGTTACTAAAAAAATCAGTTTTTATGTTGGTGACTGGTAAGCTCAAATGATGTTTGTTGGAATTTTGTTGTACAGGGTGATTTTATTTTAGTGAGATTTGGAATTCTAAAATTATTCCTCCTGATTTTGGGAGTGGTCACAAATTTGTCCTTAACATCTAGAAATTAAAACTAATCAATTATTTTCAAGGTACAATTTAAGAAATTTATAAAATTTGTAGAATAATTATCTGGAATAAATTAAACTCATCTTGTAGTTTTGCTATTATCTTTTTATCTATTAATTTAGTTTCATAAAAAAAATCGAACAAAGATTTATAATGATTTTTAATCATTGTTTCCCCCCGAGTGTTGTACACCAATTCAGTATCTCTTTTGTAATATCAATAAATAAACATGCTCATTTGTATCCTACTCCTAATGCAACTGTAACAATATATCTTTGTCTTCAGTGCTAGTTTGGATTTTCTTCCTATGACTCCGGCTAGTCTTCCTCTTGCTTGTTTGGCCTTCTTTGTAATGTTTTCCACGTGTTCTTTGAAGGTTAGTCCTTTGTCCAGTATCATTCCTAGGTATTTGGCCTCGTTTTTCCATTGAATCTCTTCTCCTCCTCCTATGTTAATGTTTTCTTCTGGTTTTTTCCTTCTTTTGGTAAAGTAGACTGCTTGGGTTTTCTCCGAGTTTATTTGGATATTCCATATTGTACACCAATCGTCTATTTGGTCCATAGCCTGTTGGAGTCTTCTTGTCACCATACTTGGTTGAGTGCTTCTTGTAACGATAGCCGTGTCATCTGCGTAGAGAGCCATCATTGTGTTGTATGTCTTTGGAATGTCTGCCGTGTATATGTTATAAAGCACCGGTGAGAGGACTGCTCCTTGTGGTACTCCGGCTTCTGTAGTTCCTATCCTTATCCTGAATCTTCTATTTTTCAGATAGCCGAGTAGTAGTTTCGTCAGTTCTCTGTTGCATCCTGCTTCTCTCATCTTGTATATCAGTCCCTCGTGCCACACTCGGTCGAAGGCTTTGCTGATGCCCAGGAAAATGGCTCCAGTAGATTGATTTCTGTTGTATCCTTCTGTTGTGTATTCTACAATTTTAAGTACTTGGTCGGGTGCGCTGTGTTCTTTTCTGAATCAGAACTGTTATTCGCTAGCGTGTGATTAAAGTAAGAAGTAAATTTCTAGTCGAACCGAGCACCGAACACCTTTGATAAATATCTGAAAAGATATCTTTATTTACATTATCAATAATTATGACAACATTTACCCTACACTCAAAGTTCTTCTTAAATTTGTAGAACAAAGTATTGAATAGAGATTTTAATAATAAACCCTCAAACTAAAAAATTGGTGTAAAAAAATTCCCCACAAAAATTAACAGAAGCAATATCCTTGAAAAAATAAATGAAAAACAGGGTTACATATAGTGAAGAGATATCAAAAGCCCTCCTTTTTTTTTTTTTTTCCTGAGGTGAAAATCTTCGTAAGACATCTGGGAGCGTATCCCAGGTGTGCAGGATTCCACCAGAGTAAGACCGGCGGCACTCGTTATCCCCCTTTAGGGAAGACATCGAGCACCGCCGGCCTCAATTCCAGTGACCTACCTGCTAAAAACACCTCCTCTTCCACCAGTTGTACCTAGGACTGCTTTTTCAGCGTTACATCAAAAGACCTCCTAATTACAATTATTTGTGCTTCGATTTACATAAAATTATATATAGTACGTGAGGTTCTGAAAGGTCTCTGTATCAAATAGGAAGAAGATATAATTTACTTCGTACCTGAAGGCTACTGATTATCTTTCATATAATTCACATCACTTGCAGAAATCTCTTGAATTTCAACACGTTAAGAGGCCACAGGAAAAAATCGCAAGGAATGGTTCCAACCAGAAGAACGGTGCATCTTAAATCATTATTGTAGCTATTACCATAACTTGTGATTAAAATATATGTGAAATTAAAGATAAAATAAAGATTATAAGAAGAGGCCACAGGCGGTTCTTTAATAGCCATCAGGCGACAATTTCCCAGAAACAGAAAATACTATACGTACTCAACTCAATGGGTGACAGCTGGGTTTGTAAGCCAGACTAACAGACACCTTAAGTTATAGTACTTCTCCCACATTGTGGTACCTGTCGTATTTCTGTGTAGAAAAAGTCGACCGCCCCTTTTATACCATAAGGAACCTTAGACTTAGACGAAATTATTTATAACCATTAAGATCCTGCGAACGTCGAAGGCTCTGGAGGGTCCAAGTAGGTAAATGAGATATCTGGATGCCTGGACACAATAATAGCACAACACCACTAAAAATAAACAAATGGCCTACTATATGCATACCGTTTTCAACATGATTTAAACATTTCGAAATGAAGTACAGTGGCGTACAACTTTTTTTTCCAAAAGGGTTCAAAAGAGAGTCAAAAATTCTCCGCGGCCTCGTTTATACGGTAATTAGAAAGAGTCACACTCGTGACACTTCAATCATTGAAACACACCAGAAACACACCAGAAACACAAAGTTCAATCGGCACACAAAGAAGTTTTCTATGCGCGCGTCCGACGTCGGTGCCAAAAAAAAACGAAAAAAAATCCAAACTTTCCAACTTCCTGCATATCAATCACGGCACGTTGAAAGATAGGAAATGAACGAGTCTCGACGTGTACAACAGATTCTCGCAAAGGCATTAAAGGCTTCTGTTTCCTTCGGCATCGATGATTAGCACGCACGAATCGGCGTGTAAGAAACTTCTGGATTTTTAGTATTTGCATCGTTTTAAAAATGAAGTTTCCGCTTTTTTGATGTCAGTCGACCGGAAATTTCATAGAAAACGCGCGGGGAAACAAAAATCCAAATCGAAAGATTAATTATCGAAAACGGGGACCGTCTTTTATAAAAAGATAAGCCAATATTATTGCAAATATTTCAATTTATTTCCCGGGGTTATTGATATCGGTGATTTTAAGAAGGCAGTAAAATGGAATTTTATAAATTCGATCATAAATATTTCGGGAAACTTCACTGGTACTCTGCAGGATGTTTTTATATCTTTAAATATTTTTTAAAAATTATTTTCGACAAAAAGTATAGAAAACATTCTAGAATTTCATTTACCAATTACCTACGAAAAACTCTAAGAAGATTTTAATTTAATATTAAAATATTTTCTAGTCAAAAATACCCTTTCTGCAAAATTTAGGTCCAAATCCAAAAATATTAATTTTTTACGATGAAAATGCAATAACTATAATCAAATAATTTTAACAATGTAGTTTTTTTATCATATTATAAATGGGCCGTTTTCGTTTGATTGACATTTGGTCCAATGTTGTAGTCAAAATAAATTTTTTTTTCAAAAACGTTGTCTTTAACTTTTACCCTGTATAATTTTAAATGTATTTAACGAAAAAAAACCCGAAATAGGCTCATTTTTTAGCTCGATCCTTTCTCTACCTATTTATGCCCTTTTGATTTCTTAAATATATACGACACCAAATTTATTCAAAATCAAAGAGACCGATGTAAAAATATTTATAAAATTTCCACGGAATTTGAGCCAGATTTACAAATACTGCGACCATAATAAAGTAACTCAAAAAATTATGCATAATATATTTATCGGGTCTAAAAAATGCCAAAATATTATTATTTTTAAGAAAAGTTTAATAATAACCTAGAAAACTCAACTTTCTTTAAAAAATTCCGAAATACTAGGGAACTATTTTGGAGCCCCCTATATCACAGCTCTTGTAACCCTTGATATACGATATATAGGGGTTTAAAACGGTGTTAAGGGGGAAAGAACAGGGTCCTCAATTTTTTTATATTCTCTTTTTCTCAATATACCTGTGAGAACATGGAAATTTTGAAGAAAAATAATTTTAATTGGACAAAAACTAATTTTGAACTCACCCTGATAATAAACGACGTTAGTCAGTGCAAGCACTAACTAAGTGGCCGTTATGAACCGCCCTTAAGATGCACTGAAATCATCTGCATCAAAAACAATCATTAGAAATATCAGGCTGTCTTTTCTTCACCATTTTCTTCGAATTTTCAATTATTTGTCCAATCTATCAATCATTTAGTAACCATCTGTCAACTTTTTAACCTGAAATCATCTTTTAAATTATTCTCGTTTAATTTTTTCATAATAGACCAATCAATATCTGCATGTAACCTTCAAGGGTTGTTTACTTTGGATTCAAAACTTCTGTAGTCTAGTCTATATACAAATACAAAGCAGTTACCTCCTGAAAAACAGTCTTAAGACGAAGAATTAATTTCTTAAAAGTACCTGTAATATAACAACTCAAAAGTTTATAATAATCAAAAATATTACGATTATATAAACATTGCAACAAATAATATATATACAAAGTATTAGAACTACTATCCCAATGCTACATAAGTACATGCTTCTTCAATTATATATTTTCCCAATCCAGGTTAGTACCCGCCAACATTCCTGCGTCATTCCAAGCTCCACAATACCATTTTTTAACTTATCAAAACAGAAAAACATGCGTTTAAAAAAAATTACCTTGTATAAAACGATAAAAGTGTTTTTTTTTTATAGAGATATACTTTATATTGGTTTATGCGAACCTCGCTGCGCTCGGCACGCAGTGGTACATTTGTAAAGAATGGTTTGCATTCATCTTGTACCCAGTTTCATCCGAATATCTTCCATGTTTATAATAATAGATCTGCAACTGATAAAAACAACAAAAATAATTTAATATCTTTCCATTATATTTGGTGAAACCTTTAGATTTGTTACCTTGTGTAAAACTATAAAGAATTTTTCAAAAAGACTTATATTCTTGATACCTGATAATGCCTTCCATGTTCTTTATAATAGACCTGTAAATTATAAATCAAAACATTTGTTTGCAATTTCTTATCGTCATATAAAAATGTAAAAACCTGCAATAAAAAAAGTTACTTTTTATAGAACAATCATTCTTCTGTTAAAACCTTAATTTCTTGATACTTAATACCTTACAATATTTTGAAAATTAAAGAAATCACAAGATGGTGAAGTGTACCAGACTCAAATGTCTGGATATATCCAATCAAAGACGTTCCTGTAAAATTCTAGAAAGCTGTTTTACAAATTAATATATAAGATCAACGAAAAATGTAATTTTTAAGTTGATTTTATCTGAAGCATTGTCTCAAGAGCACTTCTATGATACCTAGCAGGAATATTACTCAATGATCCTACCTCATGTTGTTTTCGATGTCCTAGTCCTAGTCCAATTTTCTTCCGCAGGATATAACAGTATCTTCAATTTTCTTTCTTGCTTTCATAATCTGCAAACATTTTTTCTCTCTAGAATATCACCCAGAAAAGTTTTTGTTTATTACCTTTTGCCAAACAAGTCTCCAAATGGTGTTCAGATTCTTCTAGAAGAATATGGTTTGGAAGATGTTGTGGGGTAAAATGAAGTTAAGTTTTGATATTTTTAAAGAAGAGATATGGTAACCTAAGGTTTTTGTAGACTAAATATACTTTGTATGTAAAATAAAGGGTAAAATAAAGGATAAAATAAAGATTATAAGAAGAAGCCACAGGCGGTTCTTTAATAGCCATCAGGCGACAATTTCCCAGAAACAGAAAATACTATACGTACTCAACTCAATGGGTGACTGCTGGGTTTGTAAGCCAGACTAACAGACACCTTAAGTTATAGTACTTCTCCCACAATGTGGTACCTGTCGTATTTCTGTGTAGAAAAAGTCGACCGCCCCTATGGAAGATCACGAGTGGAGGGATGAACTGCCCAAGCTGTAGAGATGATCCAGTTAATGCTCGTGCATACGAGAGCTTAAAGTTTACAAGCTGTTCAAGTTTACTGAATCTTTAAATTAAAGAGATGCTTCTAGTTTACTGAATTATATTCCAACTGTATATGACAGTAAACCAGTAGAAGAAATGAGACTGGGAATAATTCAGATTCTACCAGAAGAATATTGTTTGGAAGATGTTGTGGGGTAAAATGAAGTTGTTTTGATATTTTTAGAGAATATATTTTGATGTATGGTGACCTAAGGTTTTTGTAGACTAAATATACTGCTTGGAGTAAATTGATCTTGATAATTAGGATATGAATTTTATGAAAAGCGAAGTATGGATAACTTGCAGATTGGGTTCATCTTAAGAGGCGGAGAAAATGAGTTTTTTGAGGAATAATCCTGCAGTTCGGGTGAGAATAGATTTTCAGTTTGAAAGGGTGAGTTTTTCTTAGGACAAAATTAATGCTAATGATGCTCGACCAAGTGATATTGTCGTAAGAGATAATGGTGATATGTTACTTAGATTTTAAGGACACTTTTTAATGATCAAATTGAAACTATCACGAAAAAGAATTTATGCTGCCAAAGCATTGATAGTTTGCAAAAAATTTTGTAATAGATTATTTCAATTTTTTATTTCCGTATTATCATTATTGCTAATTTGTTTGACATTAAAATATATGAACAATTATTATTAATATATTCGTAAAAACATTTCCAAGTTTTAAATATTTTGTTAATAATTTGACAGCGTTATTGTTGTATCAAAAATGTAAAAATTATATAAAAAATTATATAAAACAATAAAGGAAAATGACTTTTTAATGTTGTGTTTGTATAATATTTTGTTATAAAAGATACGTTATATAAATAATAATTTTAAAAAAGCCATAATGGATATTCTTTATAAAACGCCTATAATTTTTTATTTTTAATGAAATTTACAACCTTTTCTAAGGTATTGTTTTTTAATTGTTTCCACCTTGTATACAAGGTGTATATATATTTTATAAAAATATCATTTTTTATACAGATTATTAAAATGTTTCAAAATTTGAATTTAAATATGAAATATATCATTTATATAAAAAAACTTCATTAATCTCCAAGTAAAAATTAAATTTCATAATATTTTTTCTAAAATATTCTTTTAACTCTATTAAAAAAAATATCTCAAGTAAAATAATAATTTAAAAAACCCTAAAATAATTTTTTTTATAAATTAACTCATATTAAACATTTTTACGCAATAAAAAAACATTTTAAATAAAAATAATCACAGATAATCATTAAAATTCCCATTTTAATGCACTTACCTGTCGAAAATCAAATTCTGGTGACGATCTTGAAGTAAATCAATACAGATAGAAAATTTTTTTAAATACTAACGTTTCATAAATAATTTGATAGCGCTATTACTATATCAGAATTGTAAAAATTAATATTGATCTAGCTATATTCACAAAATTATATAGAACATTAAATAAAACGTAATTTTTTTAATATTGGTTATTAAAATGCTTTAAAAATTGAACATAAAGATAAAATATTTCATTAATAAAACAAAAATTTTATTAATCCGTTAAATAAAGATTAAATTTGATAATATTTTTTTTTCTAAAATATACGTTTTACTCTATTTAAAAAATACTTTAAGTGAACTAATAATTTTAGAAAACGCACAATATATTTTCTTTATAAGTTACCTTAAAATAATTATTTTTAAACAAATTTACTTTGTAAACAATCAACCCTTTCAAAAGGTCTTATTTTTTAATTTTTTTTTACAGCCTGTCAACTATTGATATACGAAAATGTACAAAATTGTTGCAGTAAAAATAACTACAGAAAGTCAATTAAATCATTTAAGTTCCCATTTAATTGCACCTACCTTTTGAAAATCAAATTCTAGTGACGATCTTGAAGTTCATCGTAAATTAATACAGATAGAAAAAGATTATAAAGACTCACCCTGTAACAAAAGAAAGAAATAATTAGTTTATACGAGTTAAGATTTAAGTACTGTTATTATAAATTGTTGTGAATTAGTTTAGAGGTACTT
This sequence comes from Ophraella communa, assembly GCA_035357415.1. Classification (NCBI taxonomy): domain Eukaryota; kingdom Metazoa; phylum Arthropoda; class Insecta; order Coleoptera; family Chrysomelidae; genus Ophraella; species Ophraella communa. The sequence goes on from CM068983.1 coordinate 24,726,262, forward strand.
TTAAAAATAATTTTACTATTTTTTCCAAATTTAATAACTGTGGGTTGAAATGTTTTGAATGGGCTACTTAATAAAAATGTATCAGTTTAAATTTGGATAAAATCAATCTAACTAAAGTATTTTTAAAATATTATAAAACCGATAATAACTGGTTTAAATAGAAAATTATTTTGGTTATTTTTGACCACAGCGTATTTATTTTACTATGAAAAACTTGCTGGTTATAATTTTAACAGTGTATCTGATTTATAAAATATATATTTATGTCACTTACCCCTTTTATTATTAAAAATAAGCCCAACTGATGATCGTGGAGAACGCCCTTTGAAGATCTGACGAAAGTTTCTTCAATACTCACCTGTAAAAAATAGGAACTGATAATTAAAACTTATAATGATAATAATTTTGTTTCAATATATACAAGGTGCCCTAAATTATATCGTGAATGTATGTTTTGCAAGGTTTTTAGCAGAGATATATTTAAAGTAAAATTAGCAAAATTTTAAAATATAAAAAGTGTAGGTACCATTTTAAAATAATCAAGCTGATATTAAATTTATTTGATGAGATAACATTTTTGTACGAAACTGAATCATGTTAGTTTTAACATTTTTCAATGATCACTCTGTATGTCGCTAAGGCGAGGAGCTAAAGATTATTTGACTGGGAAAATGTAACTTAAAAGAAAAAGGGAAAGCTTGAAATCTTAACTACTTATACAGTATGATGCAAATATATGGAATAAATTCATTTAAATTTTTTTAAATACAAACTGAGGTCACGTGACAGCTCATTTAAAGGTCTCCTTATCGCTTTTGCAACAATGTAATCATTTGAATATTTATTTCTACAGGGCTAACCAAAATTATGAACTTTGTTAAGTAACATGGAATTACAATAAATATTCATTTTTAGAGGGTTTAGAGGCCTCTATGTGCGATAGATGCATAGTTTGCTCAATACGTATCACATACGTTACTTACCAAATAAGAAATTTATAATATATTTATTTTAAAACCAGTTTAATAAATGAAATGTGCAACTATAAAAAGACAATAGTCGATATTGAAGGTTTTTTTTAATACATTTTATGGAATTTTTACCACTAATAAAAAAAATAATTGTTATATTCTAAGTAGCAAGGTTTTTAACCATACAAATATATTAAACTCTTAAATCTAGAAAATTAATTTGAAATAATTTCTTCAATTTCTAACGGAAAATTTATTCCACATTATTTCAAACAAAAACCGGCTAATAAAACTATATTTTTTCTCTCAAATAAAAAAGAAATAATAACTTAAACAAACTCACCGATTGGCCAGTCATCATCTGCTTTCCAACCAACATTTTTTGAACTGCCATTGTCCACATTCACATATGTAGTCTTGATATTTAATTAAATAATAAAACTACTAGTATCACTATAAAAATGTATTTTTATATCCAATAAATGAACATTCGACACCTAACATTGTATTCGAGAAAGTGAATCATACTAAATAATTCCAGTTTACTAAATTACGTTTTATCTTTAACAAAAACTAAGCAAGTTAATCATCCAGTGGGGCCCAACAATAAATATACTATGCGATTCCTTTTATACATTCTTAAATCTAATACATGTTAATATTAATAATTTGACTGCATTCGACCATCCTGACCCTCGATCGTCCTCGGTCGATACTGAAAAGTTGCATGATTATGGTGTAGTCAAAATTAAGTGTCTCGGAGAGAGCTTATATCATATAAATCAAAAATTTATATTAATATCGTTTTTACTGAATATATCAAAAATATATTCTTCTTGTCATATAAATCAGAAATTTATATCTGTAGGTATAATCTAAATTTAGTAAATCAGAAATTTACTGTAAAATTTTTTTTTAGCTAAATACTATACTATGTAAATCAGAAATTTACATCATAAACAACAAAAAAAAATCACAATTGAATCTGATATTCAATTCATCAAAACAAAATCATAATTGAATCTGATATTCAATTCATCAAAACAAAATCATAATTGAATCTGATATTCAATTCATCAAAACAAAATCATAATTGAATCTGATATTCAATTCATCAAAACAAAATCATAATTGAATCTGATATTAAATTTATCAAAACAAAATCATAATTGAATCTGATATTCAATTCATCAATTTTAATCTGTACTTAAGTCTTTTGAAATTTAAACAGCTAAATATTCTCGCCTCCTACGACGGCTTCATATGGTCTTTGACTTCTGGTAGAGTGAACATCTTCTTTCACTCTATAACGGTCGTTCGGAACCACTATTCGAAATGGTCCTCTATACTTATCCAATAATTCCTTGCTTTCGTTGTTGTTTGCAGGAAAACTAGTTACCTTAGTAACAACCAAATCATCGACTACATATTGGATAGGCGCTCTTCGTTTTTTGTTAAACTCTTCATTTTGTTTGGTACGATTATTTTCAAGTTTTTCGGCAGCTTCCTTTCTAAATAATGTAACATCTATCAATGTTATTTCATCGTCGCTGATGTATTTATCTTTATTCATTCGAAGTTTATAACCGAAAAACAGTTCTGCTGGTGTGGCTTGGGTTATTCTGTGTTTCGTACTGTTAATCCCTAGTTGTATGGCTGCTAACTTTGGATTCCACAAATCTGTATCTAATTTTGCCCCCATAGTGGCTAACGCATCTAGCACTGTCTTGTTGGCTCTTTCTACTTGTCCATTTCCTCTAACCATGCCAACTGCTGTGGTGAATACCCTTATACCACTTTTTTTATATATTCTGTGAACGGTTTCGATACAAAAGCCTTACCAGCGACAGTAATGATCCTCTTTGGATTTTCAAATATTTTAAAGATACCATCTAGACTCTAGATTCTAGAGTATTTAAAACATGTTGGGTGAATGTGTCAGGTACTGCTACTCAATGTTTATGTTTTACTATCTGAATACTTAACTCAATCTTCATAGAAGTTGATGTTGTAGTTTTTAAACGACTAAAAATCCTGATATTTGTACTCCCTCATCCAAATCTTGAATGTTAAATTTTAACTTATTGGCTGATATTAAGGAACAGTCACTTCCGAAGTCAATAAACGCCTCGTGTTCTTTATGATTTAACAAAATAATTTTATTAAATTTATTTTGTGTATTGTTAAATTTTATTCGTTTAACTGATTTTATAACTGCGCTTTCATTATTAGGTCGAGAAAATTTTGATTATTTATCTTTGTTATGATTTGCATTTTTCTTTTTAAAACAATTGTTTTCGATATGTCCAGAAACATTGCAAAAATTGCAAAATTTTTTTGCGATGTCTGCAGTTTTGTTTTAAATGTCCTGAAAAGCCACAACACAAGCATATTTTTTCTTCATTATTGTCTTTATACGAGTATTCAGTTTTGAATGGTTTTGGTTTATTAACGATGTCTTTCTTTGAGTTTTCTACTGGGGATTCTGTTGGAATATATTGTTTATTTCTTAAATAGGCTGCTAATAAATTAGGATCTTTGATTCCTGCAGCCTCAATTGCTAAACTTATATTTGGATCATTAATTGCTCCAAGTATTAAGGAAACTTTGTCTGTGTTGGTAAAATTGACGCATAACTTATTGATTTTAGCCAGATGTTCGAAATGAAATGAATATAAAGACTCACCAACACTGGGTTTATGATTGGCAATATCCATAAAAATATCATAAGTATTTTTTGAACTTTGAAATGTTTCTTGTAATAAGGTTTTCCATTGAAACCATGAAAATGCTGACCAATTTGGCTCATTTTCTATAAAACTTTTGTACCAAGTCCGAGCAGTACCGCGGAGTTTGCTAATAGCTTGATAAATAATAATGCTTTCTGTCCATAAATATATTTTTGCATTATGTTCTAATATTTCAAGCCATCGATCTACTTGACCGATTAAAGGGTCAAATTCAGAAATAAAATTTACAGATTCTATATTTCTATTAGATTGTTGGCTGGGTATATAATTAAGGGTACTCACCGTTGTTACTGGAGGTGTTAAACTGCGTTTTTCATAGTTTTTGTAATGCTTTCTATGACCCTTTTTTGAATTATTGCTGTCATCATCATCCGATGTGCTAGAACTTGAGGACGAGATGTCACGTCTTTTCCGTTTAGATTTGGGCATTTTAACAGACTAATTCAACCAACCAAAATAACACTTTGAGTTCACAACCACTTCTGATGTAGTCTTGATATTTAATTAAATAATAAAACTACTAGTATCACTATAAAAATGTATTTTTATATCCAATAAATGAACATTCGACACCTAACAGTGTATTCGAGAAAGTGAATCATACTAAATAATTCCAGTTTACTAAATTACGTTTTATCTTTAACAAAAACTAAGCAAGTTAATCATCCAGTGGGGCCCAACAATAAATATACTATGCGATTCCTTTTATACATTCTTAAATCTAATACATGTTAATATTAATAATTTGACTGCACATATTTCAGTTTTAAAAAGCACAACCACTGTAGTTTTTCACTAACCGGCACTTTTTTCCCGCACAAACACTACTTAGAAGAAAAATCTTTATATTAAAATAAAAATGTTTCTATATACGCGCACTTAAGTCCGTAATAATACATTTTTGTTAAATGTATACCGGCTAAAATTACTTATAAGTAATTCCCGACTAACTTTTGTGTACTACCGCTCCGACCGCCTGCACAAAAGGTACTGACCGATACATCTATAAGTAAAAATGATAAGACTATGACTATACCTACAAAACTAGTGGATTAATCATAAATCGTTAACTAATTTGATAAAGAATAAATACTTTATAAACGACAAAATTATTCCGAAGGGTGTTTAAAGTTATTGGTTATGAAAACCTTTTCGATTGGCCCAGCGTAAAGATTGTAGCATGCAAGATAGATCTTGCAATAATTTTTTTGATCGATAATTAATTAATTTGTTTAGAACGCTGTAAATCGTAACCTATTCCGGTTTTCAGATCGATTGCACGAATCGCGGAAACATGGCAGTGATAGTAGCTAGATTTAAAATCGTTGATTTAACTTATATTTAAAACAAGACAAAAAATTAACGGTGTTGAAATTATTTTACAAAGTTTTGCAATTTGCAACAAAAAAACATCTATGTTGAAAATAGAAAAATTTCTAACCTATAACGCTTAATAATTATTTTTTCTTCAAACGTCAAATAATGATGACATTACTTATCTAACTTGATCCTGTCAAAGTTTGATGTCTCCGCCGGCAGCAGTTTTTTTCCCATTTCTTTACGGCAGAGGGAAAAATGTTGTCATGGCAACAATATGAAACATGTCACAAAGCAACAATACAAATGTCATTAACAACAATTAAACATCATTTTTGTTTATAGTAGTATTAAAAGTACAATTAGTTAATGAAGCATTTTCAAAATTGAAACCGTGCAAAAATTTTCCAGACTCTTGATACCCATTGGTAATTTTTGATGATATTGAAGGTCGAGCACAACTTTCAGCAATCATTCCCGATGTTGGCGAATCATGAGGGTTTAAAATTTTTTGAGCATTATCGTTCTTATTTCTTATTGAATCCTCCAGAGAGACGCAAATCCCACCGACGACTTAATTATTTTAATTTCTAACATCTAGACGACTTTGATAGTTGTCACAATTAATTTCGAGTAAAAATAGCGTATGAATTGTACTATTTATGGTTGAAAATTGCTACGTTTGATGAAAAAAATAGTATACTATTATCATCATTATAAACACACATAAAATCATGCTTCTGTGTTCATTTTTGACACATAATCATATATCAGAATTCTGAATATATTTTTTACATTAAGATGTGTACTCAATCATGTTATGTATTTATTACTTTGGGTCCTTCATGTATAAACGATGTAAATATTTGGATCGTCATTGATCTATGATACAAATTTGTCCAAAGCGGAGAAAATATTTTTTCAGTGCAATCGTAAATCTGAAAAGATTTTTTTGTTTTAAAATTGAGGCTTGTCATGCAGTAATTAATAAACGTTGAATTATAACCAAGTGCTGACGGCAACGATATATTAAATCTGATACTCTCTATTAAAAAACGGCGTCAACTCCAACTTTAAAGCGCGTATGGAATGTAAACTAGGAAAAATCAATATTGGTAAATTAGTTACCAAGGGCATTAGAACACTTTTTCATAAATAAAAAATCACTGGTGATTGGGATGTATCATCTATTCTGTTATCTCTGACGTTGAATAATTTACTTATATTGAATTAACATTTTGAGAAAATGAAATAAAAAAAATATGTTTAAGATGCAGGTTTTTTTAATATCGAGTTTGAGCTTTACACACAAACATCGTCTGGAGAGATTGCATTTTCTCTTGCGACGTTTCTGTTATGCTCTCTGTATACACGTTTCCGTGCCGGTTTTTGACTGTGGTTTTTCTTATCGGGGTTTTAAAAACAATTGCATTTTTGTTATTCTAACATTCTTATCAGGTCTCTAGAGGAAAAATTCGCCAGTACCTAAATGGCGTGGTGCGCAGTATACCTAAACGCGTCTTTTTCATATACCCACTATTAAAAATTATGCGCAAAGGGCGAATTCTGTAGCTGCGCTACTTCGGCTCTGGTAATGCCTTTTTGACTTGTGAGTGACGTCATAGACGGTGTGATCTGTTTGTAGGCCTTGCTCGCCCACCCGTCCTTTTGACATACGTCGCGTTGGCTTGTGTTCGTTGCCACCCGTTAATACCTTTTGGTCCTACTTCTTTGTGCGCTGGTTGTGGATGACAGTATGTCTGGTCCATAAGGATACTGGGAATAAGATAAATCATCTTAGTCTTAGTCTTACTCTTAGTCTTAGTCCGCCATGAGGCCATATGAACATAGTCTATCTAATTTTGTTCTAAAAATAACAGGTACTATTTAATGATGAAACTACAATCAATCGAAATTTTAATAATGTATGTTTCCTAGTAATTTATGCTTTATTTCCACTTAACAAAAAGTAATAAAACTAATAAAAATAAACCTTGGACGAACAACTAAGAATAAAATAATACATAGATAGTTTAAAAATATATTTTTAAATATTATTTATTGTTTTAACGCTGACTCTGTGAAAGTACATCCTATTAAAAACATTAAATAACAAATATCTTGAACTAAACTTCCACTTCTATTAAAAAAATAAGGTTTTTAATTCAATGGCAGATATTTTGGTAAACTATCATCATCAGATTAATATACTGAAATTACATTGTTTTTATTCAATAAGGTTTGAATTTTCAAAAATAAAAAGAATAATAGATTAAACCAGAAATTTTAACTTCGTTGCAATATGGAAAGCTTTTATAAACAAAGGGTCAACTGACCCTCCCCTAGGCCACCTTCGTCGTGAAACTTCTGTTCTGTGTGGTCATAATGTTCAATACAGAGGCTGCAAGCACTTTGGGTAATGTTATAACGTGATTGACATTTGACCTACAGGTTAAAAAACTTTTTGGGATCCATGCTAATTGTTTAAGACCTATGGATTTTCTACGGTAAAACGATTATTTTCAATTTAATCAGACAAAAAGCGAATGGATTGTAAGATGTTGTTTATTTGCAATTTTTATATGTTGTTTAAAAATTCGGAAAAGTTTAGGTGTGACTGTTTTAATATAGGCTAGAGATACATAAATTGGAATGATATTATTTCTAGAACTGATGTCATGGTATTCTGTTCCACACATTTACAGCAAACCAACAATAATTTAAGCTTAATCTCTGTATTATCGAAGCTATCGATTTATTTAAATGTCAACTTAGCTTTTAAAAATGTTTTATTATCACCACTGAAACAAGTAAAATTTTAAAAATTTAATTAAACATGTTTTACTTTCAAAACCTTAAAATTTATGACTCGGTGGTAAAATATATGACACATATTAAGCGAATTTTCCTTTATGGCTTTAATTACATGTGCCAAAGTTAGAGAAACAAGGAAAATGCTGGTTCGTACATGTTACTAACATTAATTTGTTGTTGAGTGTTCTCTTACTCCTAGAGAATGTGAGGATTGAATTCAGAGTTAACTATAGACAGAGTTGGTTTAGAACTTTATAATTAATTTTGTATACATTAGTAAAGGATTCACGGGTTAGGAGAAAGTATATTTACTGAAAGCTTCTCACCTGATTGGACAACAATACGTTTTCATCATTAATAGTACCAAAATAAAGCAAACTATAATGATAAATTAATGAACGTTATTAATGATTTAAAATAATCTGTAACTAATCGGGTTAAATAAATAATACTTAGGTCTGTAGTAGTTCAAATATACAGAAATTTTTTTTATAGATTGTCCCTTTGGTTACCATCTACATTTAAAATTTAAATGTTTTAGTTACCCTTGTTTTATAATATGTACCAATAAAATCTGTAGAAAATTTAAAAAAAATTAATCTGTGGGATTTATAATTAACTTAAAAAAAATTTTTCTCCTGTATTTCATTGTACTTACCCTTACTTTGTGAAAGTTGATATTATTAAGAATACACAATAAATAACATAATAAAAGTTATCTAATAAAGTTATTTAATTTTGTTTTGTTTTTCTATTATTTTATATTTTAAAAATAAAATGATTGTATTTTATTTTATATTTGATCTGTAATCTATATTCTTCATAAACCATAAATATGATATCTGGTGACCATAGTCAAAATATAACCATTGCTTGTTTTATTATAAAACATTTTCAACACACAAAGAAAAATATTTCATTTCACATTTTCACAATATAAATATTTAAACGGTGAGGCAGCAGGAAAAGACGGAATAGTAGCAGATCTTATAAAATATGGAGGAGAAGAACTGCACAACCAAGTTTATTTACTGAAACGACAAATATGGACAGAAGACAAAATCCCTGAAGAGTGGTCCACCGGAGTAATTGTACCTATATATAAAAAGGGGGACAAAGAGCAATGTAAAAACTACAGAGCAATAACCCCACTGACATTGAGCCTAACCTATAGGCTCGTCAACCATCCTACCTGTTTAAAGTAGGTGATAACGTCGCCTGTAGGCAGCTCCCTCAAATTGGCATGTGTTAGCTAGTTCTCGCTGAATACAGAAAGTCTTATTAGAGAGAGTGCCGGACAATCACAAAGGACGTGCTCAACTGTCTCATCCTCTTGTTCACATCCTCTACATAGTGGGCTGTCAGATAAACCCAAGCTGTTCAGATGTTTTCGTAAATAAAAATGGCCAGTAAGTATACCTGTGACCAACTGCAGGTCCTTTCCGGTCATGGCCACGTATTTCTTGGCTGCTCCGCTATTCGGATACTTCAGAAGTTTCTTGGATAGTATGCAACCTTTTTCTTCGTCCCATCTTTTCCTGAATTTGTCAAGGGAGCGTTCCATTACTAGGTCAACTACCGCTGATGCAGGCAAGCTGACAAGACTACCGGGTCCCAAGAGCCTTTGGGAGGCAGCTTTTCTAGCCAACTAGTCAGCTATGCGGTTGCCTTTTGAAATTCCATGACTGAAAAAGTGGAAAATTATTTCCACCTGCACCCAGGGTAAGGAAACTTAACAGTTTCTATACCAAGCTTGACCGTTTTCTATGAAAAAACAACTACTTCCTGGGCTATATGTCCCAACGGATATTGAATTACATTCCAATTTATTTATTTCTTGTATTGTTATCATAATTACAACTTAAATTTCCAGTGCCTGAAGCGGTGGAGAGAATTAACCTAAGATATTTCAACATACTCACACACTCTGATGAATTACATGAGCTGTTGCAAAGGCTACTTGGAAGAAGAAATAAAGAACTTGACACTAAACAATATTGGTCCAACAGTCATACATACAAGCCATCCGTAAGGATTAAGATTCGGCAAATAAATTGTATGCAAAGCGCTGGAGTAAGTCTTGAAGTGCGAAGAGTGACAGAAAAACTAGGTGTGGATACAGTCTGCTTACAGGAACCATATACCAGGGCAAAATCCAAAGAATGCCACTAACAACACAAGGGGCAAGCATAGGGCAAAACCTGGAAGCTGTTACAATACTTTTTAACAAAAGTCATAAAATATTCTTTGCAAGTAATGATCACTGTGTCCAGTGGAATTATTAACAAAGGATGGAACTCCAATAATAGCTAACTTGATGAAGAGATCGAGGGATATGTGTGGCTCATATGAGGAACATATTTCTAGCGTAAAATCAAAAGGTGGTTGTGATGGCAGATGTAAATGCAAAATCTGTTTTATGGCATTCTTCACAAACTGACCTCAAAGGTAACAAGTAACATTGACTTTACAGTGTATTTATTTTTCCATCCAAAATTTTACATTACAATTACGAAAATCAAATACACCAAACAAATAACACAGCAACGAAAATTAAATGAAACAACTGTTTTCTATGTTCTTTCTTTTCGTATATAAATTTTCTACTTTTAACTTTTATTATAATATTACTGTTAAATCGTGTCTTAATATTTTTAACATAATACTTATAATTTATATAACATAATAATAATCTTTCTGACAAAATGTTTCCTTCTTCCAAACCCCTTTTACCTACTGCTACAAGATGACCGATCATCATCTCCAACTTTTCATTTTACCAAACACCTTCCTTTTTAGATTCTTTTTTTGCTTACAAATTCATTATTTGATTTTTATTATGTACTGGTATTATTGTATATCTTATATTTTCTTTAATTTTCAATTATTTATAATTTCTATTATATAACTTTTGTTCTGTCAATACTGCTTCTGTATATATGTATATGTTTTAATTTTTGTTATTATTCTTTGACTTTTTATTCTTCAATTACTCCAAAACCAAACGTCACACTTTTCTTTTCCACGCTGTGATTTTTAGTACTCAATCTTTTCACAATTCAATCATGCACTTAATATTCTTACTGCATCTACTACAAACTTAAAACATTACAGAAATTTTCTTAACTTATCAAATTATTTTTGACTGTACACTTTTTACATTAAACATAATAATATTTTTAAATATAAATTTTATAGTAACTATATTTTTTTTAAATTAAATGTATTGTAATAACACTTATATTGTGGAAGTTCATCTTACTAAGAACAACAACAACTATTCAATATGTTAATCTGAAGATGCTAATTCTAGCGAAACAGTTGTCATTGTAATTTACAAGCGAATTTCTTAATGAAACGTTCATATATATAAATAATTTAAAATATCCGGGTTTGCAGCCAGTAATTATTATAGGTAAAGCTTTCGGTAAATGTTTTTACTTTCTTCAGTCATTTTTTTTGAGAATAAATGGGAAGCTGATTTTTTTAGAATAAAAATCTTCATAAACTTTTGCTAGGACAATCGTACTACATTATACATCACATAAAAAAGTTTATTAAGATTTTTATTCTAAAAAAACTAGCTTCCCATTTATTCTCAAAAAAGTGACTGAAGAAACTAAAAACATTTACCAAAAGCTTTTACTAACTTTTTAATTACTGACTGCAATCCCAGATATGTAAATATATACCTATATTTGAGGTTATATGTTAAACAGTTGGCATCCGTTTAAAAAGATAGAACGGGTATATAGTTGAGATTAAGTAAATAGTTAAATATTTGCTCCTAATGTCCAGAGGTGATTCTCCTGAAATTATGTGAAAACGGGTCATCCGGATAGTTCTGTACATATTTGTGGGAGGTCTTAAAGCATCTGGTTTTTATGTTTTTATAACAATGATTAAAGTTAATAATTTAGTTTTACCATACTTTAATTTTTTATAAGTAATTTATTTAAGTAATTTTGTATTTCTGTAATTTTAATAAAACTATTATTGTTAATGACAAATACTAATGACCTACTACTTAGGGGAAAATATAATAAATGCAAAAACAAAGTACAATAGAGGGAAAACGAAAAAAGCTGCATAAAAAATACTATAATTAATATTAGAAACTCTTCAAAATCACTTTGGACCTGTATAAACAAAATCTGCAACAAACCAAAAGCTGAAACAAAAATATCTCAAATTGACGTGATAAATTAAATCATAACTAAAGATCAAGATATTGCAAATTATTCTAACAAGTGAACTGGGTGCAAAATTAACAAATAAAAATGATACAACTAATGATTATCAAAATAAAGTGGAACAATCTATGTTTTTGTTATGAGTCTAAGATTATAAAAACTATAAATACCTTAAAGTCAAACAAGGCTACATGATTAGATAATTTGAGAGACCTTATGTGTCAGAACAATCCATGTTTTATAAAGAAAAAGGATATATAATAATAATGATAGTTAAATTGATTGTACTAACCCTTACTTTTTGGAAGTCTATCTTATTAAGAATAATAAAAAACTCTTCGTTTTAACAAAACTTCCAATATTTATTTAAAAAATTGCTTTTTTAAACCTTAATGAATTTAATGAATTTTGTACTGAATATTTAGATGTGTAACCATCCTAAAATAAATTTTACTTTAGAAGTTGAAGAAAATAATTCAATTAATTTTCTAGATTTAAAAATTAAAAAAGTTAATAATCTACTAAATTATTCAATATACAGAAAACCAACACAAACAGATGTAACCATACCATATAATTTAAATCATCCACTATCACATAAATTAGCAGCTTATAATTCTATGATATATAGGGCATTTTCAATTCCACTGAACAAAATTAACTTTGATAAAGAAATTGATATCATAAAACAAATAGCTACATCTAATGGCTACCCAATTCATTTAATAAATACATTAATTAATAAGAAAGAACAGAAAGTGTCACTAAAATTAATATTTCCTAAACAAACTAAAGAAATTAAAAGTTATAAAAATATTACATATTGTGGAAGTATTTCCAATAAAATTTCAAAAATAATATCTTCGGCAACATCAGCATTAATATCATTTAAAACACAAAATAATATTGGTACAAAATTGTTAAATGTAAAAACAAAATTACCTAAATTAAAAAAATCTGGTGTTTATAAAATTAATTGTCCAAAGTGTAATGCTGTATATAAAGGTCAAACACAAAGAAATTTTGAAGTAAGATTTAACGAACATTTAAGAGCATATAGTTTAAAACAACCAGATAAGTCAAATTATGCAAAACACTTACTTGAACATCCAACCTCACTCTTACACACCAATGACATCCAAATACTACACACAAACAAAATTTAGATTTCCTTGAAGAACTTCAAATAAAAAGACATTTAGCAGATCCATAATTTAAAGTTGTTAATGAACAAATAAATCTGGGAAGTTCTCCACTTTTAAAGTGTTTGCTTTGATTGAGTCTTTATTTTATACATAGATAAGACGTAATTGTAACACAAATATATTAAGTTATTGTAAAGATCAGCATGATATAGTTTTTTCCTGGTTTTTCTATATCATTGCACAGTTATACTGATCTTAGAGGAAAGTACATCCAGGATAATCCCTTAGGGCTATTAATATCTAGGCTTTAATATTGTTATGTATTATTATTTCCATACTTGGTCTAGCCTTAATACTACCTAAACATCAGGTACCTAGCTACAAACAAACAAAATGTAACTTCAATATGTCAATCTGACGATGCTAAGTCTAGCGAAACGGCTGTCATTAAGGTTTAAAAAAGCAATTTTTTAAATAAATATTGGAGTTTTTTATTATTCTTAATAATGATGGTCTTCAATAAAATAAATTTCAAAGCTTCTTTTATTTAAAAAAAAACTTTAATTAGTCCTAAATTTTATTAACTTTATAAGTTAACATTCTTGAATAGAAAATAGATTTATTCAATCAAATTTAATTTTGATGGTAGCAAAATTGTTTTTATTTGTTGTAACTAGTATTTTTATAGATACCGTAGACATTTCTCGACTCACTGTGAAAAATGTTAATTATATTGCCTTTAAAAGCAGATTACTTATTAAGAATGTTTTCATTTATTTGTCATCAATTGCGTTTTTTAAATTCTTGTTTATTTTAATATTTTTTAAAGAATCTGATAAAATTTATACTAGAAGTTTACTATTGTACATACCACAACAATGGGGATTACGGATAACTTATTTGGATGAAATAAAAAATAACTAATTAACTAATTTCTAACTTATCAAACCTTCTTACCCAATCATGTATATCATTACAGTATGAATTAAGTTTTTAAATTGGTTACGTAATGTTTATTATTAAAAAAATCTCTAAACATTAAAAACATCTAATATTTTCCCTTGTAAGTTCTAAATAAAGGCGAAAAAATTCCCTTAATCCATAAATTGCTACTGAAAAATATATTTAAATAACTGTTTCCACTATACAAAACGATTTATATCTCTTTTTTAGATTTCCCACAGAGTGCAATAAGCCAAAATAGGCCTTTTTTAAGATATGAATGCGTCATCGTCTTGCGGAAAGGCAAGGAAATCGGGACAAAGCAAGGTTATACACCCCCATTTTTCCGCCGCCTCTTCCATTTTCACAATTCACGCGTTCATTTAAACCAAAACCATATTTTTATTTGCGGATTGGGCTCTTAGATCTATCTGCCACAGCTTTCTCGTTGTAATTTTTCGGTTTAAGTTCGCGCTGCAAAGATAAATCTTATTTTATATGGCCTCTGTGAAAGGAAAATGTAGTTCGGCCTGTCTTTTGCCACACCATCATATTATCTTTCAAAAACGAAGCTCACGCTTTATTCGACGCCGTCTTTCTAATTTTCGGTCAGAGAAGTGAGTTATTTAGTGTTAATTTATTTTTAAATAACAATTAATTTTTTAAAATTAATAAAGTAGGGAGCAAGGTAATCATTGGGATTTTTAAAAAATTAAAGATTTATGTTTTAATAATTTGTTTATACGCAGTTCTCTGCATGATAATTAATTATTAAATTGCTTTTATTAGATTAGAACAGGTGTCAATAAAATATCAACAAAAATTTAATAAAGCAGCTCCTAGTAAAAGTGTGATGTTAGCTGTTGTTGAAAAATTTCGTCGCACTGGTACTGGTAGTGTATTGTGTCAACGTAAAGGTTCTTCAGGTCGTTGAAAAACAGTATGCACTAACGAAAATGAAGGACGTATTTTTAAAAAAGTTGTGCAATCACCTCAAAGAAGTCTTGTAAGAACTGCATGTAAACTCAACATTAGTGAAACGTCTTTACGTCGCATGTTCAAATTAATTGGTGGCTTAGAACAAAAAGAAACAGGAAGGAGTCTGTCATATATTAACTTTGAGGAAAATTTGCGACGGAAGTCGGCCATCTTGAAGCTCCTTTTATGACGCCATTGTTTATGTTTTCAGCATGCTGTCAAAGCAATATTTGCATGCAAATGTCAAAATGAGCGCATAGACGTATCATTCGGTTGTTATAACTACAAAATAACTTACAAAACTTATTGTATTCACACACTTGATTGGTTGAGTTTTATTCAAAATAAAAAACCTAATGTAATTTTCATTTTTTTACGGTACGTTAATGGAAACGGAAATTAAAATTGACAATTGTCCGCCATATGCAAGCTCCTTTCTGGACTCAAGCAGAGACAACCAAAGAGACGGTCAAGTACATGAGCATTTTTGTTCGATTGTACAATAAAATAGTCCTGCTAGTTCTATCCTTGTTTAGTTCACAAGTTTATGAAATATTTTTGGAAAGTAAGCGCAGATGGCACTAGGAGCATGGAATTTTTGACACAACGGAAAACCTTAGAATATAAAGTTTATTTGATATTCTGTGGTAAATGTGAAATGTGACGTGCCAACTGCCAAAGTATGCAGTCACCATTATAGTTTTGACGAGTTGTATTAACTGTGTTTTTTGTGGCATTTTTAGAATAAGTTCAATAATTCTAGTTCTTATTATAAACTGTGTAACAGTGGGTTGTAGAGCAATTATTTTAGACTTTTGTTTGGTGATTAGTTTGTGTGTAGCGATAGCTAAAAAACGATGTGTTTTTTTATGCATCCTTTTGTCATTTCTTTGAAAAGTTAAGAACTACTTCCATATTCCACGTTCGGTATGTTTTCATTGCTCCTGTAATTTGTCCAATAGGCCATAATATGTTATGTCGAGGACCACATATGATAAGTTTAATATATTGTTTACATCATTTATGTTTCATATAAAACCACTTTTTGTATTTTTCAATAAAGTGTGTTTTTTTTAGTTTTGTATTTAATTTTTAATGAAAGAAATAAGAAAATAAACGAAAAAGGGTTTGCCCGCGATTTTTTAAATTTCCTGAGAAACGCGAGCGCCATCTCAACTCACTTTCCGGTTCTGGTGGACCAATTCATTACTGTAGAACAAAAATTTAACATGTACTTGGGCGTCTCTTGGTTGTCTCTGACTCAAGGTCATTTTGCATATACTCCTTCCTGTTTCTTTTTGTTTTAAGATTGGTGGTTATCCATACTGTCAGATAAAATTCATGTTTTATGTCAGCTTTCTTCTTTCTCATGTCACACACAGGACAGAAAGGATTGTTTAGGTTATGTGCGAGGAAAGAGCTCACTCTGGTGAAGAGAACAATAACTAGGAATTTTCAAAGTGAACGAGGATCAAGTTAGAGTGTGACAGAGGGGAATGAATGATACTATAAAAAGTCAATTAGTTATTGTAAAAGTTTGATTAATATTACATAGTAGTTAAAAACTTGGTATTTTATTTAAATAAAACATTATTAAATAATCGATCCTGTGCAAACGTTCACGAAAAACGACAAATTGGTGCCGAAACCCGGGAATAAACTTACCAAGAAAGTCTAATCGATTCTAAAAACATTAACTCCTTTGAAGAATAACCGTTTGAAATTTTCCAATAATCATGTCTGTAAATCGTGATCAAGACTTCCAACAGTCCACCGAACAACAATCCTTGCAGATGCCAGAATTATTTCCAGAAGGCTCCTTCGTTCATCGTAGTACAAATAGTGTGTCAGGTGCTTCTATGAAAAGTAGACGATCCGCTGTGGAACTTGATATGAGACGAAGCATTGTGAGCTAGAAGCACATATTATTAAGGAAGGTGACTTAAAAGTAGCTAAAGTAGATTTGGTTCAGATTTGGAAAAGAAAGGATATTTTAGAATCTAACTGTTCAAAATTGGATGAAATCACTAGAGACAAAAATCAAATTACTCTTGCCAATCAAGAAATTGAAGCTGAAGGGATCGTCAAGATACTTGAGTGTGAACTAGATACGCTTAATCGGATTTATCAATGAAGAAAACCACCATCTCGCGAATGGAGTTACAAGGCGCTCTATTGGGAGCTAGACTCGCTACATCAATTGAACAAGGCTTGAGATTTACGTTAAATTCTCGTCACTTCTGGACAGATTCTACAACGGTTTTTTTTTTAGCTACAGTCTAGGGCTGGCAGACTGAAGGAGTTTGTTGCAAATCGCGTTGGAGAAATACAAGAAATTACAACTCCGGAAGAATGGCATTGGATACCTACCAAATTAAATGTTGCGGATGTTGCGACTCGTATGGAGTCTGAAATATCTTTTTCCCCTGATTGCGAGTGATTTCAAGGCCCACAATTTATACGACAAGAATTGTCAACATGGAATTTTAAACAAAACGAAGATGAATTTAAAGAAAGATCAATTTCAGCGTCGGTTGGGGTTGTGTCCGAATCTCTGCCAACAAAATCGGATATCAGAACCATCGTTTCCGAGCCGGAACATTTCTCAAATTATACCCGATTAGTACACGAGCACTTTAAAAATTTATTAACTGAAACAGCCGTAGATGAAGAAGAAATGGAGAGAATCGACAGTGATACAATAATTATGACACCGACAAAGGAAGAAATATCAGATATAATCAAAAAAAGTAAAAATGGAAAGGCACCAGGAAGTGATGAAATTAACATGGAATTGATAAAATACGGAGGAGCGGAACTAACAGATAAGATACACCAAATTATATGTAAAATATGGGAAGAGGAAGAAATGCCGGAGGAATGGCGTAAGGCCCAAATAATACCTATTCATAAGAAGGGAGATCAGCAAATGTGCAAAAATTATAGGGGAATTACACTTCTTAACGCTGCTTATAAGTTAACCTCAGCTATTATCCAAAAGAGATTGCATGAAACAGGCATCAAAGCGGGAGAATATCAATGTGGTTTTGTGAAGGGAAGATCGACAACAGATGCAGTACATACTTTAAAACAAATCCTGGAAAAGGCCAACCAATATAACATCGACGTTGAAATATTATTTATTGATTTCCAACAGGCATTCGACTCCATACGGAGAAATAAATTATTGAAATCATTAAGTAAATTAGGAATATGTGACAAGTTGACAAGATTAATCAAGATGACCCTGACTAAAACAGTAGCCGAGGTTAAAACGGAGAAAGGGATAACACAAGAGTTTGAATATAACAAAGGACTCAAACAAGGAGATTCTTTGTCAACAACATTATTTAACCTGGCACTGGATTATGTGCTAAAAAATTTGAGCAAAGGAAATTTAAGAACAAAGGGAGGACAAATAATAGCATATGCGGATGATATAGCACTTGTAACAAAAAACAGAAAAGTTATGGAAGAAATGCTGCATGAGATAATAAAAGAAGGAGAAAAAATGGGACTTATAATAAACGCAGAAAAAACAAAACTACTTAGATACAGAAAAAAATGCGAAAACAAATTTATAAAGATTGGGAACCAAACTTTTCAAGAAGTTAACAAAATAAAATACTTAGGGGTAACTATATCCAGCGATGGCGACAAAGAGACAGAAATCAAAGAAAGAATAGCAACGACAAATAAAGTATTACAAGCTAACAAGAAACTGTTAAGAAGTAACATTCTTAGCAAAAGAACTAAATTAAGGATATACAAAACAATAATCAGGCCAGTAATGTTGTATGGAGCAGAAACATTGACAATGACAAAAAACAGCAGGAAGATTTGAGAATACAAGAACGCAAAATATTGAGAACAATTCTAGGACCAAAAAAAATAGGAGATGATTATATCAGACGGACAAACGCGGAATTATCACTTGAATTAGAAAAGGATATAGTAAGAAAAATTAAAGAGCAAAGGATAAAATGGCTAGGACACATATGGAGAGCAGATTCAAACTCTACTATAGTTTCAATGATCGAGTGGAACCCTTGCAGTAAGCGCAGAAGAGGAAGACCTAAAACAACATGGTTGCAGGAAGTAGTATACGACCTTAACAGCATAGGAATAAAAAAATGGAAGGAGAAAACTCAGGACAGGAAACAATGGCAGTTGATAGCTGAAAAAGTATAAATGAGAACAAGAGGATTAATCCACCTCAAAAATCGGATTTAGAAAGCTTGGAAAGCGGCGCAACTCCTACGGGGGTGTTAAGCCAATATATATATATATAGTACACGAGAGTGCTGCCGTGATAACTGCCGCTAATTACTGTATACGGCGGGTTAGGAATCGTGAGATTTGTGAAAAAGGTCCATGGAAAGCAACCACTACCGTTTGGCCTAATATATGGACAAAAAAGAATAGTAGAGAATATCCGCTCCATACGTGTTTATCCGGAGTTCAAATCGAGGATCTACGAAAGGCTGAGATTTCCTTACTAAAAATAGCACAAGAAGAGTCGTTTTGAAAAGGGAAAAACCTACTTGAAAAGCGGGGAAACAACCGTCTATGGAACCTTTCCCCAGATGATATAGGCTTAATACGAGTTGATGGAAGAATAAAAGCTGCAAAGAACATTGACTTTTAAACCCATTCACCGGTTATACTGCCACCTTACCGGCACATCACACAGCTCATTATTTTTCTTGAGCATGTTCAACACGCCCATCAAGGAAAGGAAACGGTTCTTTCAATCCTGCGAAATAAGTTCTGGATCATTGACGGGAGAAACGCTGTTAAACGTAGCTTTAAAAACTGCCAGAAGTGCAAGAATTGACAATCAAAACCAGTTATTCCGATGATGGGCTCTTTGCCTCCAGAAAGGTTAACTTCCTTCCAACCGCCGTTCACGAATACTGGCGTCGACCTGTTTGACCCACTAGAAGTAACTGTGGGAAGACGACATGAAAAACGCTGGGGAGTTGTCTTTTGCTGTATGACAATGAGAGCAGTTCATTTGGAGATTATCCACAGTTTATTTTGGCGGATACTGTATTAGCTCATTGGAAAAAATGTTGCTTTTTTATGCGATGTCCCTCGAATCTTCATTTGTACATCAAAAAGTGCATTCCAAACTACACGAAAGTATTGATAAGATCCCAAAATAATAAGTTCATGGTTTGGATAATTAAATACCATAGTATAACTATAAATAGTTATACTGTAATATGTATGTATATAGTATACCATTTTATGTATTTTAACACATCGGATAAAATTAACCATACTATTCTGCAACATTATTTTTCAGAATTTTTGAAAACACAAGTTAAGTAGTTATAAAATGTGACAGCTACCTGATGCGGGTTGAATAATAAAGGCAACAATAACGCAAAGTTCTCTTATGTAAAAGTATACATGGCTTTTTAAATTTATTGCTAATGTATTACATAAAAGAGGAAAACTTGTAACAAATATATCAAAAGGAAAGACAATTTAATAAAGGAAAAATGTCCAGATGTATTTATTCATTGGCAAATCCACGGTAGCAAAATAAATTTATATTTTATTTTCATACAAAGCAAAACTTATTTTTATATATAGTACAACCATTTTTTTTAGTGCATTTTTATTTTATAAATGAATAATTTATTTGTATGTAAAAATATCAACAATTCTCTGTTAAAACATCAGATAAAAAGTTATCTTATTAAAAGTTAAACGAGTACAAGTTAAACAGCAATTATTTCAAAATCCCATTTAGTTTTTCCATTTATACATTCATCTGATTTTAGCTAGTCAACAAATACAGAATTTAATGTCTCATTAGGTTAAACACATCTTTTACTATTAAGAATACCAAATAAACATTTTTTCTTCAAACGTCAAACGATGATGACATTACTTAGCCAACTTGATCCTGTCAAAGTTTAATGTCTCGCCGGCAGCAGTTTTTTTCCCATTTCTTTACGGCGGAGGGAAAAATGTTGTTATGGCAACAATATGAAACATGTCACAAAGCATCAATACAAATGTCATTAACAACAATTAAACGTCATTTTTATTTATAGTAATATTAAAAGTACAATTAGTTAATAAAGCATTTTCAAAATTGAAACCATGCAAAAATGTTCCCGAATCTTGATACGCATTGGTAATTGTTGATGATACTGATGGTCGAGCACAACTTTCAGCAATCATTCCCGTTGTTGACAAATCTTTATATATCCTTCGGCAACCGTGCTTGATTTCCAGCCCCCATGTCGTTTGAGGCATTCTAGATTTCCGCCTCCATCAATTAAAAGTGTTGCTGAAGTTCGTCGTAAAAAGTGACCCGTGTATGCGCTTGCATCGTTTAAATTTGAATAACCAGCTACTTTTTGGGCTACTGCGCTGATCAAATATATTCCTATGACATTGATTGTGGTAACCTTTACTTTATGGACGTCCATCTTACTAAGAACAATAAATAACTAAACGGTTGAACTAAACTTCCACTATTTATTCGAAAAATATGTTTTAAAATGCAATTACAGCTGTTTCGCTAATAACTAGCATCGTCAGATTGACATATTGAAGTTACATTTTGTTTGTTTGTAGCTAGGTATTTGATGTTGATAAGTAGTTAAGGCTAGACCAAGTAAGGAAGTAATAAGACATAACCAT
>CM068983.1:24748537-24797963 GCA_035357415.1 Ophraella communa
ACGGTTCTCTGCTTGGTTGGAACAGACCTTATATAACCTAGACACTCAAGAAATTGATTGATACCTCATTTTGTATAGCTTCTAAAATTCTAAAGTACAATTATTATTTTATCGATTAAGATACAGAGAGTGGGGTAGAATGTAAAGTTTAACTTCTTTAGTATTATTACTGCTCGATAACGAAGCCAACAAAAAAAGAAGGGTCTGTTTTTAATCTTTCAATGACATAGGTATGCCTCGAGCATATACATGGTGCAAATGAAAGAAATAAATTGGTTATTTTCTAAAACGGCGACATTGAAAAATCGTGTAACAGGTCAATTTTTAATTTTAAACAGGTTAGAAATTAAAAACAGGTTAGACATTTTTTTTTAAGTTTTCATACCTCATTTTGTCTAGCTCTAAAGTACAATTATTATTTTGTCGCTTTATAGGTACAACTATATAAGAAAAACAATAAAATCAAGAGACAACAATAAAGTCTTACATTTATGGTTTAATTAGCATTTAGATGCAGATTTTCAGTTTGAATTTTTGGTTAAAAATGTACTTACACTAGGTACCTAATTTATTAAGCAGGGGAGCTACAAAATTTAATGAATAGGTGGCTTTTTAACATATTAAATAGGTAACATTTTACGAAAATAGGTAGATAAAAATAAAACAATTTTTATTTACTTATCAGCAATAAAAAATAGTCGATAATAGTACAATAAATACAAATGTGTATATTATATTTTAAATGCGACTACAGTTGTTACATTATACCATAACTTGTAAATTATATTTACCAAAAACCTACTATTGATATTTATCTATTTACTGATAAATATCTCCGACGATGTATAGGCATCATCCAAAGATATTCTAATAAGTCTGGTAACTCCTTTGATGTAGTGGAAATTTGCAGCTTTTTTGTGAGCGGTCGTAAATTATCGGTACAATACTTGATATCTTAAATTGCGGACAGGTAAATGGGTAAGATACTTAAAAGGGGAATTCACATAAAAGAAACAATGAGGTTTAAGAATCTTTATTTACTTATGTTGAAATATTGATTTCATGTAGGTACCTACAATAGTTTATCTCTGTTAAAATATTATTTTCTTCATAGTTAATATTATTTTGTTTGAAAAAGTGAAAGTTTCCATTTATTTTAACATTTTGTAAACATACTGCAAACCTTGTAAAGGTTTATCTTTGTAGTAAGAATAAGTGTGCTGGAACAGAGTAATAAAAGTCAGGTAGAATTTTAAGCTTAAATCGTTGATTGCTAAAATACTCGAATCTAGAGTATTTGAGTTTGAAAATAAAGAAAATCCTAAAAATTTAAAAGCCATCTTCATAATTGTATGAAATTAACGTTACTAGGGCCAACTAATGTCATGGATCAATTAGATTCGGCTTTTTGATTAAATATACAGAAACATATTGAAAATGTGTCGAAGAATCGATATATATTTTCCAAAAAATAAATTAATTCTGTTAAATTTTGTGGAGCTTCGGGGACATAATGAGAGTTTGACTTCCGAGAATCTGGGAATATTTCGTGGGCTTATTAATTTTTCGGCTCCAGAAATCCAATATTTCAACACGAAAGGCGAAGAAACGACGATAAAATTGATGGGAGAGAACCCCCCTTCAGAGTTGGGTCGGATACTGAAAAAAGTGTCCGGATATCGGATACTCAAAATGTATCCGGATACTTTTTAAAAAGTACTTTCATTTAAAAATGTATTCGGGTACAAGTATCCGGATATTTTTTCGGATACTTTGAAGGATACTTTTTTAACAAGGCCATAAATTATTATTATTAGAACTGTGTAATATGCATGTATTTTTAATGTAATATATAATAATAAAAATACATTAATTGGAGAAAGAAATCAGAAAGTACTCAAAATTGTTTATTTTGCTTAGGAATAATAAAACTAGAACCTAAACTTATAAGGAAACATTAAATTAAAATAAAAACGTACTAATACAGAAATTATTCTAATTGCTGACGAAGTCAGAAGTGAAGTGCATTTGCCTTGTAAGTACCAATACCTCAAAGTGTTAATCGCTTAAAGCTTTTGTTTTAGGCGTATCAATCATAGTTGTAAAAGAGAAAAGGAAGGGCAGTGTTATGCATTATCGGCGGGCGATAAATATTTAAAAGTATCCGAATATCAAAAAAAGTATTCGGATACCGGATACTTTAAAATTTGGCTACGGATACGGATACCGGATATAAAATTTAAAAAGTATCCGGATACAGCTTTCGGATACATAAAAAGTATCCGGATATTGTATCCGGATACTACCCAGCTCTGCCCCCCTTACAAGGTAAACTTTTTTAAAAAATCGCAGAACACCTTACAATTCTTACCACGAGACGCCACTGATCAGATCATTAGTTAATTTCTTCGATTTTATTAAATTTTCAACCTTCCTAAAACCCCCTCAATGTACACCAATGAGGGTTTTATATTTCGGAAAATAAATGTTGACAATTGTAAATATTTCTGAAAAATTTTATTTGAATCAGATATCTTTCTTTATGATTTTTTCAAATATTTATCCCCTCTAAAAAACCCCTTCCTACGTTCATATTTTTCCCAAATATAATCAGCTCTATATTTTCACTTATCCGATTTTTGGTGAAAATTTTGTGAAAAATCCATTCTGCGGTTTGTTCTTGCTGGCGAAAAATTAAGCATATCAAATATTATTAATCTACAAAAAATTCCACCTATGTATTAGATTGTGGTAAAAATTGAGTTTTGGGAATTTAATTTATATAGGTTATGTATTTATTAATTTTATGGAAATAGCAGCTATATAAAACAATAAATCACTAAAACCACTAAGCACAAACAAGAAAGCGAAAAACGAATAACGACTATAAAATTTGGTGTAGATGTGGCAATTTAGCATAAAGAGAACAACATCTTGCCGCACAATTTTCGTTTAGCATCTAGTGACTACTTGCGAATGTTTTTTTAAATTTTGTAGAGACGTTTACAGATAACTGTATTCATAGAAAAGGAACAGAACTAGCGGAGTGCTCGCACCGCCATCTCGCGTTTGAGAATCAAAAAATAGTCGACTCCACTTAAACCTTAAAATGCCAATTTCGATATATGGAATATTTAAGTCGAATGAAAAGTCGAACTACAGCCTTAGAGATTACTTTATTTAGATAGATTTTTGTTAAAGTATCTATTTTGACTTCCATCAATTCGCTCTCTACTTAGTTTTTTGTTTTAACTTATAGTTTCTATATTTTATAGTTTTTTTTTTGATAAATGCAATAAACTGAATCGTTTTTCTATTTATAGTTATTTAAAATAATTTATAATTTTGGTGTATTTCAAATTATAGAATTTAATTATTTCAGTTCATTAATTCCGATATACTGCCTCGTCTATTAGCTTGTGGCAACATCGTACACAATAAGAGCTAATCCTCAAGTCTCAAGCATAGTCCGGTTTACAAATAAACTCGTCACAAATATTCACAGTTTAAATCGCCTTTTTGTTGAAAAACAAAAAATGAATAAATTTTGATAAATCCTATTTGTATTAGTTACATTATTTACAATTTCTTGTGTGCAGTTCGTTTGTTTAATTTTGAGTAAAAATGAGTAATTTAACCCCAGAACAACTAGCTCAAATAGTGGATTTAGTTGAAGATGGACGATCTCAGAAATATGTTGCTGAAGTCATGGGAATCAACTAATCCAGCGTTTCTAGAGTCTTAAGAAGGTTTAGAGAAACTGGAAGTTATAATAGAAGACCAGTTCCAGGACGTCCCAGGTGTACTAATCCTGCAGATTACTGTTATTTAAGAATTCAGACTTTGCGAACTCGTCATGTTACAGCCAGGCAACTGCAAAATGTTCTGTGTGAAGTCCATAATGTTAGAATATCTGTCAATACGGTTAGAAACAGATTAAGGAATTTTGTAATTAGACCCAGAATGCCTGTTACTGCTCCATTGTTAACCAGAGCATACCGTGTAGCACGTTTAAGGTTCGAAAGAAAACATGTTAATTGGGATATTAACGATTGGGCTAATCATCTTTTTAGGGACAAATCAAGATTTTCACTTCTTAAATCCGATAGACGTATTCCAGTTTATAGACGCACAGGTGAGCGATTTGCTCAGTGTAACATAAGAGCAGCCAGAAATTATGGAAGTTGTTTGATTATGGTATGGGGAGGCATCTGTTTTGAAGGCCACACAGAGTTAATTGTGTTTCGTAGGGAATCACTGACAGCTAATCGGTGTATAAGGGAGGTACTTGAGGAAAATGTAGCACCATTTATTCCAATCATTGGAGAGAATTTTATTCTAATGCACGATAACGCTCGCCCGCACGTTGCCAAAATAACAATGGAATACCTTCAAGAGGTTGGTATCCAAGTTATAGATTGGCCACCCGTTAGTCCAGACCTAAACCCAATTGAACATGTTTGGGACTACGCATGTTTGGACAGGCGCATAAGAATTCGTAATATCGCTCCAGACAAACTTGATGAGCTAAAAAATGTTTTAATAGAAGAATGGGAAAATTTGTATTTGGATTACATAAGTGACCTGATAAGGAGCCTTCCATGGAGAATGAGCGATGTTATTAGAGCCAGAGCTGGCAATACCAGATACTAAAATGTTAAATTTATCGTTTAAATTTTTTATTTTGTTACTTTGTATTATCCCTTTTGAACTGTTAGTCTGGTTCACATGTACGATTTTTCTGTAAATACTCGTATTTTGAATATTCATCGAAAATTACGACTATTACGACCATTTGATCCGGAATATTATGTAGATTATTTAAAGAAATATTCCAAAAAGAGCCAAAAAAAATCAAAAGTTAAAAGCAATAAAGTAAACAAAGTCGGACATTAGATACCCAGGATACTGCTTGAATTATAAATGGGTCCCAGATACGGAGATTGAATACACACAAGTCCTCTTCCTGTGACTACATAAGTTTTTGATTGACCAACGATCAAATATTAATTTAACATACAAAATGATCGAATGTTTGTATGGTATGTAATTTTTTACGACATGGACTGTTAAGACTTCGTCAATTAACAAGTTGGAGGCATTCAGGCATTTAGGATGTCGACCCTTCGTCGAATGCTTAAAATATAATGGGTTGGGAGATTTAAAAACGAAGAAGTCATTAAAAGAGCAAAAATAAGAGACAGAGAAATTTTGGATATCATCACAAAAAGGAAGGTCGTATATTTTGGACGTATTATGAGGGGTGACAGATATGATTTTCAACGGTCGATATTAGAGGAACCCGAACAGTATTGGACTCATCACGGCTAGGATGATGCCTACCAACCAAAACCACCACAAAACTCGCTGGTCACACACTCTACATTTACTCTACCACTCAGAAACATTATCTTCTCCTAACCATATACTTTCCACTGCCTTACTCACTTCCATTCATTCCCCCTTCTTTCTCAACATTATCTCCACCATATTTTCCCAATACACTACCTCCTCGAGTTTTTCCTCCAAGTACTTCAGCACTTCTTCATTCTTCCAGTATCAAACCCGTGTCCTACATCATCCTCCACATCTTTCACACACTCCAGTCTCTTTTCCTCTTGTGAAGATGTCCTGCTCTTGACCCATGCTCTGTTAGTACCTGTATCAAGAAGTAGTTCACTTCGCCGAATTTCCTAGTCATCCATTCTCGCCTACTTGCAATTACTCTTTTTAGCGCACCTCCATACTCCTTCCACCTTATTTCTATTTCATCCTCCATCCAATCCATAACTTCCTTTGTTGTCGCATTCTTCCACCGCTGTCTCTTTGCCATAGCTATCAGATCCAAGATCCAGATCAGATCCTTGACAGCACAGCTCATTGTTCTGTACCCTTGCACCACCCTCAGCAACATTCTGAACAACATTCTAAACATTCTGAACAACATTCTGAACCCTCAGCATACTCTGCTCAATTGTTCTACCAATAACTCTGCTCTTCCATTGTCCTGGTCCTTTCACATTACACATCAATCTCTCCATTATCGTCTTAGCACTATGATAAATACATTTGCAAGAGTTAAAAAAGTGCGTCATCATCAGATTAATTTTATAGTAAATGTTTGGGCTGGAATAATCGATAACTATTTGATAGGGCCAGTGTTTCTTCCAAACAAATTAAACGGGGAACATTATTTATCATTTTTATAAAATGATCTACCAATTTGCTTAGAAAACGTCCCATTAGGTATTAGATTACAGATGTATTTTATGCAAGATTGGGCTCTGCCACATTTTGGTAACGTCTTTAGAGCTTTTTTATGTCGATAATATCCAGAACGTTGGATTGTAGGTGTACAATTGAAAAAATCCACCACGCGGTCTGTGTTTAAATTCATTAGATTTTTATTTCTGGGGATATATGAAAGAAAATATTTATACTGTGAAAACAACCAGTGAGGAGCTAAATTTTAAAACTTACTTACGAGTTTCAACAAAACTATTTAATTAATTTTCGGTTTATTGTTTTTTTTTTAATTTATTTATATTTTAAATGGTGGATTGTACTTCCTAAACAAAAATATCAGTGGACCAATATTTTCGCGACACCCTGTATTACAAAATGACATAAACAGTAGGCCATATAAACAGAATAAGAATTATTTCACTATTTTTAAAATTTAAAGGTTTCCGAAAAACATTTTCCTTACAACTAATTATCATTCCTAATTGATCCATCCTTATTTAACCAAAATACTTGTTTGTAATTCCGTTTTCCCTCTCGGTCTCTTAACGTTCTATCCAATGATACTAATCACTCATTTAATGGGCAACTGTCCAGATGGATTTATTGGCAACATTGCTTACTACAAGTTTATCCTTTGCCGACATCCATTGTTCTTGCTCGGTATATAAATTAGTTATATGCTCGTCCATCAATTTAATTTCAAAATTTTAAGGGTGTGTGCATCGTGTAGGTACGAGTATACTATAAGCTCTGTTAAATCGTAGGTGTACGAAAATGTATTTAAATAATTTATAATTACAGTTATCGTAACATATTTAAGAATAATACATACATTATTATTTTTGGAAAAAAACAAGCAGGAAATGAATGCAGATTACTTAGTTTTAAAACGCAATTAACATTCGCACTTACAATTAACAATAATGTATAAAAGTTGCTGAACAATATTAGTAAGAAATACACCTAAGTGCTTCAAGGTGTAAATAAATAATATACTGCTCAACGAAAGTTAAAGATATCTATTGTAATGAATATTATGATTTTAACGATTATTTATAGTTTAATTTGATATCGATATTATTTAAAGGTTCTAACATAGCATGATCTTCTATTCTTCAAGGTGGTTATGTTGTGCAAGTTTCTATTGAGATTATTAGGTATATAAATGAAAACTTAATTAATTATAATTACAAATTTATTATAAAAGTGCTATTCGAACATCTTTTTTACCAGTTCTATTTGGTTGCGAAATTCAAAACACTGAAGCTGACTTGTACCAATTGCCTACTATGTTAGGCGGTTTGAGCCTTATTGATCCTGTTGAAAATGCGCTAGATACATTTACTTCTTCATTAGAAGGAATCAGTGAACTTGCAGCGTCAATAAAATCTCAAACTCCCTTAAATGTGTATAAACATTCGGCCAAAATGAGAGAAGAAAAAACGAAGTTGAGGAAAATACATGAGGTACGTCATTTAAAAAATTTAAAATTGTGCCTTGATGCCTCACCTCAAGAAAGAAAAAAGGTTATAAGTCGCGCATTAGATCCACAACTAAAATCTTCTGGATGGCTAAATGTTATCCCATTAAAGAAATTGAATCTGGATATGTCGCCATTGGAATTTCGAGATGCACTTGCAATTCGATACAGAAAACTCGCCATTAATCTTCCCTCAATATGTGATGGTTAAGGAGAACCATTAAATATTGATCACGCCCTTTGTTGTGGTCGAGGAGATTTTATAATTCAGAGACATAATGAGTTTCGTGACGTCTTGGGAGATATGATGGAAACTGCCTGGGGAAATTGCATCCGCGAACCCATTATTAAAGAAGATAACTCTCCACCAAATCAAAACTTTCTAAAAGGTGATCTGGCATGCCGCGGTGTCTGGGAACCACAAGTGGAAGCATTATTTGATGTTCGCATTGTAGATGCTGATGCTCCATCTTACGGTTCCATGTCCCTACAAGCAGTGCTCAGTAAATGTGAAAAGAAGAAGAAGACCAAATATTCGCTCGCATGTGAAGAAAGACATGCGACTTTCACTCCCTTGGTAACAACAACAGATGGATTTTTTGGCGTCGAGTTTAAAAATTTTTTAAAAATTTTGGCGGAAAAATTATCAGATCGTTGGCAAAGGCCGTACAGTATTGTTATGAGTTGGATTAGGGTTCGATTAACTTGTGCTATTCTTAGAGCTTCCAGTATGTGTTTACGCAGGACACGTAAAAAATGGAGATCGGAGCTGGGATTCCATTTTTTTTTTAAATATTTTAAATATTTATTGGATTTTATATATTTATATATTTATTTATTTATTTATTTATTTTAATTTATATTTATATTTATGTTTGATTAATTTAAAATTAATTTATCTATTTTACAATGTAAATTTATACGATATATTTTACAATAGCTATTTTATTTATAAGTCAATCTGATACTTGCAAATACAAACGTCAAAAATTCTTTTTTTAAAATTATAGAAAGCTAATTTAAAACAATAATATATCCAATGACTAATAAAGAAAATAATAAGTAGGAAAAATAAGAAAAAAGCCTTTTATGAACCAGAAACGAACTTATTTAATGTGGAAATTGTATCAAATAAATTATTGTTATTAGCCTATGCAATGATTAGGTTAAGTTAGGTTAGGTAAGGTTAGGTTAGGTTAGGTTAGGTTAGGTTAGGTTAGGTTAGGTTAGGTTAGGTTAGGTTAGTTTAGGTTAGGTTAGGTTAGGTTAGGTTAGGTTAGGTTAGGTTAGGTTAGGTTAGGTTAGGTTAGGTTAGGTTAGGTTAGGTTAGGTTAGGTTAGGTTAGGTTAGGTTAGCCTATGCAATGATGAATAAGTTATTATTGAAATTCATTAATTATACTAAGTGACATAAAAATCCGAACACCCAGTTTAAATGATTTTTTATTTTAATAAAATTTGGTGAATTTATTTATTTTACTAAAATAAACAATTGATAAAATTTTCAGACTTATCAGTTGAACATTCCGGTTTTTATACTGCTTTTTTTGAAATCCACTAACAATCCAAAAATGAAAAATGAAAATGACTTGTGAGTTTGATAAGGGTCGTTGAGTGGGACTTCCGGAAGCTGGATTTTCTTTTCGGGAAATTGCAGTTGGAGTACAAAGAAGAGTAGACACCGTGGTTAAGTGGTATGGCTTCGAAAAGGCCGTACGCAAAGAGCACGGGGCTCTGGACGCCCCCGTAGAACAACAGACCGTGAAGATCGCCGCCTAAGATTATTAGCCTTAGGGGACCGTTTCTCCACTACCAGGTCCATTGCAAATGGCCACACTGGGTCCTCCCTTTAACTCCAGAACACCGACGTAATCGCCTTGAGTGGTGCAGACAACGGTCACTCTGGGATCAGGATTGGAACACTATTGTCTCGTTTAGGCATGCACGATTGTCGAGTGAGGGTTAGAAGATGACGTGGTGAAAGGAGAAATCCACGGTTTTTTGTTGAAAGTCAAGTTCATCAAACTATTGGAGTTATGGTTTGGAGTGCTACAGCTTATGGTTTGAGATCACCTTTAATCTTCATCAGAGGTAACATGAACGAACAGCGTTATATCCAAGAAGTTTTAGAACCCCATCTCTTATCCTATCTTGACACCCTGGAAAATCCAACTTTCCAACAAGATAATGCCAGACCACATGTCGCAAGAGTTACAATAGACTTCTTTCAACATCATGATGTCACATTGTTACCTTGGCCACCAAGATATCCCGACTTATCCCCAATTGAGCACGTGTGGGATATGATGGATAGGAGATTGCTCAATTTGCAACGTCGTCCTCAGACTCTAGAAGAACTTTGAGAGGAGTTGGTGGTTGCCTGGAATGAGATACCACAGGAGAACATTGACCACCTGATCAGAAGCATGCCTATAGGCGCGTTGAAGAATGCGTAACACATCCGGGTGCATCCACACATTATTAAAGGTAAAAGGGCTTTAGAGCAATGTACGAAATGTAATTTTTCTGTGTAGATAGGCTGGTGTTTTGTCAGAGATTATTTTGAAATGAAGAGTAGCAGAATGTAGAAGTCTTCTATCTTCCATATTTAACCAACCTGAGTCTCTTAACTTATAAGAAATTTTCTGGTCTCTTCTTATTCCATAAATAAGCCTCAAACATGAGGCTTATTCCTATAAATATTAGTAAGAAATGGGCCGTAAAGAGAATCTGCATAATTAAATTTAGATAATACATGTGTTTCACACAAAAGCTGTTTAACTTTTAAGGGTAGGTAAAACCTTAAACCATAAATTAATTTTAACGAACAATAAGCACGCTGAATTAAAATATTTACATGAGTTTCAAAATTAAGATTACGATCTAGTATAACTCCAAGACTCTTTGCTTCCTCTCTTACTTGAATGGATTGACCGTTAATTGAAATATGACAATTTTTGATTTAGGGCCAAATAACAAAACATTGGATTTTGATGTATTGATTAACAAGCCATGATCAGTTGCGCTCTTTACAAAATTATATACATCATTATTAATGAATGCACATGCATTTTCAACATCTTCAGGCAAGAAGCTATAATAAATTTGGCTGTCATCTGCATAAAAATGATTTTGGCAATATTTTATACATTTAATAAGATTGGATGAATAAATCGCAAATAAGATTGGTCCTAAGATTGAACCTTCACGAACGCCATGCTGCAAAGGAAGATAATCAGAAAATGTACCGTCAATCAGAACCCTTTGATTTCTATCCGAAAAATAATTTTGAAAAAATAAAACAGCTGAAGGAGATATACCAATATATTGCAAAATTGCTAATAAAAAATCATGGTTTATGGAGTCATATCATTGTGTGCATTGACTTTGTAGTGAATGTTTTTCACATTTTCTTAAACATTAACATAAATTTCCAAGATTGTCTTATTTCAAATTTTTTTATAACCATCAGAAAATTAAAATAATATTTTGGTCCAATAATTTTTTAAGTTGCTGAACTCTTTATGTTATTTAATCCCTTTCATCCTTACCTTTTTTTTAAAGATACATCCTATTATTTTCTTTTCTTTTCAAAGTTTTTAAATTTTTATTAAAAATGTCTCAAACATAAATAGGTACCTATTTTAATTGAAAAAAGCTTGTATAATTATGAGTAACTCATACCTACACCAGTGTAGTATATCCCTGTACATCGTTTTAATCTAATTTAAACCTGGATGGCGTCAGGGTCTTCATTATGCCAGAATAGATTAAGCCGAAATTACAAAGTAACTCCCTTGAACCTCAACCAAGGATGAAAAAAGAACCATCTCATTATCCTTCCTTATCAAAACCATAAATTTCCCTTGAATTAACAATATATTCGTGACATCTGGGACAAACCATACCCATTGATTTATTTCAGTAATATTCCAAGACGTTTCTGAAGCAACAAACGGTAAAGGTTTTGCTGAACGGGACTTCATTGGCGTAGACTGAACCCTTAAAACAAAAAAAAAATAACCCGATGTAAAAAAGACGTCCGAAGAATAATTAATATGTCAAAAATGTTGACGTACACGTGATTGTGTTATTATAAAAAGAAGACAGATTTTAATTTGGTTAAGACAAGAATATTAAAAAAAATAAGTTAATTAAAATTTGAAAAATAACGAACCCCTCTTTTTATGACAAAGACATTCATAAACATTGGATGGAGAGAGATATACCGAGAGATAAGGAACACATTTTGTGTGTAATTTGCATAACACTAGAAGCTTCATAATAATTATGAAGTATTTAACAGAACCTTGAGCTCCGACCTCTTCTTACTCCCGGAATCCTGATTAATGTACTTAAGGAATCCAGTTTTGGCGTTATGTATATATATTATAAGCTTTATATATACTTCAAAAAGATTATTTTGTCGTCTAGTAAGAAGGTTTGTTCATTAGACGTGACACTTCTGGGGTGTAGAATGAAGAATTTCCATGTGAAGAGAAACGCGGAAAGTAAAAAATTTATGAAACATTATATCGCGGAAACAAGTATTGTTAAAAGCCATCTAGCATTTTTTCTAATTATAGTGACATTCAAATTGCAACAATAATCTTACATATTCGTTAAAATAATTTCTAGACACAAGTTTTCATCGTGTAATCATTAGAAAAACCTTACATATAAGTTAAGGATAATAAAAAACACTTCGTTTTAACAAAACTTCCAATATTTATTAAAAAAAAAAAAAAAAATTGCTTTTTTAATAAATATTGGAAGTTTTGTTAAAACAAAGAGTTTTTTATTATCCCTAATAAGATGGACTTCCAAAAAGTAAGGGTTAGTACAATCAATTTACATACAAGTGTTTTAATTAACAAAATTAATGCTAATTCTAGCGGAACGGCTGTCATTGAGTTTAAAAAAGTAATTTTTAAAGAAATAGTGGAAGTTTTGTTAAAACGAAGAGTTTTTATATTATTCTTAGTAAGATGGACTTCCAAAAAGAAATAAATATTCAAATGATTACATTGTTACGAAGGCAATAAGGAGTCCTTTCAAATGAGCTGTCACGTGACCTCGGTTTGCTTTTAAAAATATCGTCGATGACGTCATTACACTAATGACATAATGTCCAACACATCTATAGCAGTTGATGGCCATTCAAAAATTAAAATTGAGATTAAATTGATTGTACTAACCCTTACTGTTTGGAAGTCCATCTTATTAAGAATAATGAAAAACTCTTCGTTTTACCAAAATTTTGTTAAAAAACAAAATTTAGATTTCCTTGAAGAACTCGAAATAAAAAGACATCTAGCAGATCCACAATTTAAAGTTGTTAATGAACAAATAAATCTGGGAAGTTCTCCACTTTTAAAGTGTTTGCTTTGATTGAGTCCTCATTTTATACATAGATAAGACGTAATTGTAACACAAATATATTAAGTTATTGTAAAGATCAGCATGATATAGTTTTTTCCTGGTTTTTTTATATCATTGCACAGTTATACTGATCTTAGAGGGAAGTACATCCAGGATAATCCCTTAGGGCTCATAACATCTAGGCTTTAATATTGTTATGTCTTCCTTACTTCCATACATGGTCTAGCCTTATAACTACCCAATAAACATCAGGTACCTAGCTACAAATAAACAAAATGTAACTTCAATATGTCAATCTGACGATGCTAAGTCTAGCGAAACGGCTGTCATTATAGTTAAGAAAGCAATTTTTTAAATAAATATTGGAAGTTTTGGTAAAACGAAGAGTTTTTCATTATTCTTAATAAAATTGAGATGTTTTAAGATTTTTTTTAAAGTCGTCTATTTCTGAAATAATGAATTTATTCCATACATTTGCATCATACTGTATAAAAAGTTACAAGAAAAAATGTGTAAGGCATCCCAAAACATCTAGTTTAAGCAAGAATGTCTGAAGAACAATTTAATATCCAATTATGTAAACATATAATGCTATATTATTTCTTTAGCGTTTGATTGACATAAATAATAGTTTACTTAATGAATTCCAACAGGGAATTTGCAAATATTACCATTATTTCTGGCTTAGTTAACGACATAGTCTTCGCCTTAGCATACTTCAAGACGGGCGGAGCTCCGTCACACACTCTCTTTTTACTCTGCCACTCAGAAACTTTATCTTTAACTTTATCTAGCTGGAAGAGATTCATTCGAGATTCGAGGTGGT
Organism: Ophraella communa; assembly: GCA_035357415.1. NCBI lineage: Eukaryota > Metazoa > Arthropoda > Insecta > Coleoptera > Chrysomelidae > Ophraella > Ophraella communa. The sequence continues at coordinate 24,762,471 of CM068983.1, forward strand.
TTCCATGTACTCGAACAGATGGCGCAATGCTTGAACGAGATAAATCAGCGAATATTCGATTCTATGTTAGAAGATGATTCTGCAGTAATAGATCTGGATTCCAAAATCGAAAAGCTACTTGCTACTTTCAAAAATTTGATGCTCTTAATAATGTAAAGTTGAACAACTGATACGAAAAGAGTCTAGCGATGAAGTATCCAGTCAAGTTAGTTCCTCTAGTAAGAAAAGAAATCTTAAACTTGCAAAGATTGAACTCAAAAAATTTAACGGAGACATTAAGGATTGGTTAAACTTTTGGAGTCATTTCAAACGTTTCCATGAAGATGAAGATGTAGAAAGAGAAGACAAATTCCAATATTTAATACAATCAAAGTCTTCAGCTCGTTTTATAGTAGAGAGTTACCCACCAACTGGTGAAAACTATACTAAAGCTCTCGAAAGCTTGAAATCATATTGTGGTCGAGATGATTTACTAGTAGAAGTTTACGTAAGAGAATTAATCAAACTGGTTTTCCAAATTTTAAATAACAATTGCAACTTACACAGCATCTTCCTACATCATCCTCTACTTCATTTCCAAATCTTGTGAAGATATTCTGCTCTTGACCCATGCCCAGTCAGCACCTGTATCAAGAAGTAGTTCACTTCGCTGAATTTCCTATTAATCTATTCTCTCCTACTTCCAATTGCTCTTTTTAGCGCACCTCCATCCAATCTATAGCTTCTTCCCCTTCCACTGAAGAGTCCTGGCTCTAGCCATCCCATCCAATGGGTAAGATCTTGCCAGCATTGCTGCTGCTAACCCTCCCACTATCCTGGATCCTTGCAACATTCCTCTCTGAACTCTCAGTAGTGGTTTAATCCCTACATGTCGTGGACGCTGTGAGATTTTTAGGTTAGCTTTCTAAGATGAAACCTACACATTAAAGCATTATCAAGAAAGTTATGCTCTTCCTGATACACACTAATTATCTAGGAAGCTTACCTTGTCAGCATCCAGAACAGTCTCTTCCAATTTAAAAGTATATTTAATTCTGTTTTAAAATTAAACCATTGGCCAAAATTAATATTTCTTTTAACGATTCTTTCATTTTAGCTATAAAATAAATCTTTCAGTACAACACTGAGTTTTTTCTCTATTTTTTTTTGGTAGCCCATTCATCATTAGTTGACTTAGATATTTGTTTGACCTTTTCGCAATAAATTTCCTATCTCGATGGCCAGTTTTCATTTTCTATATTCTGCAATTATCTCTTCCTCTCTATGTATACATACACAGCCAATAATTCACGATCTCTTACGATTATTATAAACCCGAACATAAAATGGAGTCGACCGAAGAATATTTCCCGAACCATTTTTACTCTTTTTTTATCCTTCGAATGTCCCCTTGAGCTGAGATAAGAATGAAACATCGGAATCTCCCGAATGCCCCAAAAAAGTCTTATCTGGAGTAGGTCGCAGTTTTTTTGGGGGTACTTATATTTTTAATACGGGGAATATCTTGAGTTATGTGCGTGGGAGAATTTATAACTGGAAACTATAGAGGATGATAAATTATTCTGGACTAGGCCATTAAAATATTTAATATATCCAAATATCATATATTAAATGAACAGCTCTATAACTTCTATGGCCTACCAAGCTGGAGTTAGATCTCAAGATTGTACTCTGGATGATTAACTCCTCCTTGGGTAGTACATACATTAAGTTTAATCATAATTTAATCAACTTTTTTAATGAAATTTATTGTGTAAACCCTTACTATGTGGAAGTTCATCTTGCTTTAATTTTTATCAGGTTTCCTGGTCTTACATGGGTCAGTTGTCTCCTTAAGATCTCGTTAGGATTTCTGCAATGAAATACCATATGTTCACCGCACTCAAATAGGTCGGATTATTGCAGGTTAAACTTTTTTAGGTACCTTGGATAGGACCCAGGATCTATAACAAAAGGTATAAAACCAGGTGTGGGGTTGAAATATTCAGGGATACTATTCATATCCGATAGAAGCTGATATAATCTCCCTCAAATTTAATCCAGGAGTCATGAAACCCTTAATATAATAACATTACTTTATTAAGGTTGGACTTAACAATCATTCAATTTGTCACCAAAAAGGTGATATTAGGTCTAACAGGTCGGCTGAAAAGTCCCCGGTCTACCATAATAAAACACAATATTTTGACAAAATTCATTTTTTTTATTCAACATAGTTGCCTTCAAGGGCGATACAGCGATTATCGCGACCTTCCAACTATTCGATACCATTTTTGTAGTCCTTCGGTTTGTCCTCGAAATAGGCTTCAGTTTCGGCGATTACCTCAGTATCAGAGGCAAATTTTTTTCCCGCGAGCATTCTCTTCAGGTCAGAAAAAAGGAAAAAGTCGCTGGGGGCTAGATCTGGAGAATACGGTGGGTGAAGAAGCAATTCGAAGCCCAATTCATGCAATTTCGCCATCGTTTTCATTGATTTGTGACACGGTGCATTGTCTTGATGAAACAACACTTTTTTCTTCTTCATATGGGGCCGCGTTTTTTTGCCATTTCGGTCTTCAATCGTTCCAATAATGCACAGTAATAATCGCTGTTGATTGTTTTTCCCTTTTCCAAATAGTCGATGAACAATATACCGTGTGTATCCCAAAAAACTGAGGCCATAACTTTGCCAGCTGTCTGTTGAGTCTTTCCACGCTTTGGTGGCGGTTCACCGGCCGCAGTACACTCAGCTGACTGTCGATTGGACTCAGGAGTGTAGTGATGGAGCCAAGTTTCATCCATAGTCACATATCGACGCAAAAAATTGGGTGTATTACGACTTAACAGCTGCAAACACTGCTCAGAATCATCAATTAGTTGCTGTTTTTGGTCGATTGTGAGCACGCGCGGCACCCATTTCGCACAGAGCTTCCGCATACCCAAATAATCGTGAACGATATGTCCAACACGTTCCTTAGATATCTTTAGAGTGTCAGCTATCTCGATCATATTCACTTTACGGTCACTCAAAATCATTTTGTGGATTTTTTTGATATTTTCGTCGGTAACCACCTCTTTTGGGCGTCCACTGCGTTCACCGTCTTCGGTGCTCATTTCACCACGCTTGAATTATGCGTACCAGTCAATGATTGTTGATTTTCCTGGCGCAGAGTCCGGAAACTCATTATCAAGCCAAACTTTTGCTTCAATTTTTTTTTTCCTTTCAAATAACAATATTTAATAAGCACACGAAATTCTTTTTTTTCCATCTTTTTGAAAATAACAAAAGTTGCTTCACTAAAAATGCAATATCTCACAAACTAATAGTCCGATAACTGTCAAATTTGTACACGAATCTTTTGAAGGTTTATACTATATAAAAATGAAATGGATTTAATTCTAGTGTCGTCATCTATAGGTCAGACCGGGGACTTTTCAGCCGACCTGTTATGATCAAACCTGTGCAAACCTGTGCAGTTCAGATAGCATCCCAAAGGGATGCTTGCAAAAATCTGTCTGTGGACCAGTCTTCTTGGATATCATATTGGAAGAACTGTTAGACAAACTAATATATAACCCCGACGTGGTGGGCAATATCACTTTAGCAGATGACCTTGTCCTTATTTTGAATGCTATGTTGGCTAAGGAATAGGAAAAAAGTGGAAGAAATATTATGGAATCGTGCAAATAGAAAAAGCCAAACAGAAAGGGATATTTACAGACAGTGGCAGCAACCTTGTAGACAACGAACGACGTTTTTTTAAAATGTTTTTGTTTTTCACTCCAGGAATTATACAATCAGGTAGGTGGTTATTAAAATATTTCCATTCATTTAGTTTTTCCTATTTTATTTAATTGATCCAACTTTTAATGGTTTTAACTTTACAATTTTTAACTTGACGGTTTACTTAGGTGGGGGTAACAATTTTAATTTCCTTATGACCGGTCAGCTATTAAATTTTAATAATAAATGGTACTGCCTCGAAAATTGGAAATTTCTCGGTATTTATACTTTTTGCCCAGAAATGACATAAAAAATTTAAATTCAATTATTTTTTAAGTCAATTTTTCGAAATGTTTCAAAAAATCTATTTAATTAATTCTACTTTATTGCTTGATTAATTGACTGATAATTAAACTTAAACTATTATAATTATTAATAAAATAACTTTCCCTAATTAAATTTTATTTTTTCCCTGTTAAATTATTGAATGAAACGGAGCGCTCTAATGGCTGCCATTTATAATTTTATAATGAGATTTAAAAAAATTATGAGCAAAAATACCTTATAAGTACCTAAATAATTTTTGCATAAACATCTTTAATACTCCAAATATCACTGGATAACTTTTTCTATTGCTGAAATTCTATAATTTTATTCTAAATTACATTTTAAATTCATTAAATTCCGCCATTTTTAATCCAGATTTTAGCTAATATTATAAAATAACAACTTATTTCTACTAGACAAACATACAAATTTGGTTCAAAACCTATAAGAAACACATACAATTATTAGCAACAACAAATTATACAGTGTGTAAATGCCAAATGGAATAAATTCATTATTTCGGTTACTGTACATATTTATAAAAAATCCCGAAACACGCCAAATTTAAATTATAACTTGACATTCTCTAACGTGAAAATGCAACCCCTACCTTCAACCCCTTAGAATGACAGGTACAACCCCCAATTTTTCAAATGGGAAGTATAGGCCTGTTATATATCATTTGAAAGGTCTCTCCATTCTCTATTCAAAAATGTTATTGTTTTTAAATTTGATGCAAAAATTAAAAAAAATTAAAATCATGTTGTTACCGAAATTCGCTAAAATATACTCGAAACTTATTACAATATACTTAAAATTTATTTCCCGTTTAGGTCTTGATAATGAGAAAGTGAACAAAAACCATAGCAATGTGGTTTTTAGTGGGTAACCATTAAAAAACTTTAAAGAATTTCCATGGCAACGTTATTTTAACAAGCAGTAGTAAATTTTTTTATTTAAGTTATCATTGTTGTAATTTAAGTATAAAGTTTGTTCAATTCAATTCTGAAAAATGGTTAGATTAACGGAAATGCATAAAATAACAGTTTTACAAATGATTGATTACGGAGATAACATCCGAACACAACAGGAAGTAACTCGCCTATTTCATGAGAAATTTCCTAATTTACCGCCTATACCCCAAGGAACAATAAGTAAAATAGAAAAGCAGTTTCGCGAGTTTGGTCATGTAAGGCAGATAAAAAAAGCAGCTGCCAATGCACTGAGTGATGAACTCAAATTAGATGTGTTGCTCGAGTTTCAGGAAAACCCACATACATCGAGTAGACAGGCATCCACTACATTCAATGTTAGCCATACATCGATAGCGAACATATTAAAAGAAAATAAATTGCATTCGTATAACATGATATCTACTCAGGAGCTCATGGAAGACGATTTTGATAGGAGAACTTTTTTTTGTGAGCAAATGATGGACATGTTTGATAACAATATTATCCAATTAGAAGACGTTATGACCGTTACTTAACGGTCATACTAATCGGCAAAATTGCCGCTACTGGTCCACGGAAAATCCTCGCTGGATGAGAGAAGATCACACTCAATACCCTCAAAAGGTTAATGTTTGGGCAGGGATTGTAGGGAACAATATCATTGGTCCCTTTTTTATTGAGGGCAACTTGAATGGCAACAATTATTTGGCACTACTTCAAAATCCCTATCGGTGGATAGGGAGGCGAGGATCGATTGAATGGCCAGCGCGATCACCTGATCTTACATTATTAGACTTCTTTTTATGGGGATATGTGAAGAGCCATGTGTACAAAACTAAACCTTCTGATTTAAGTGACTTAAAAGAACGATTAACGCTTGCGATTAGGTTGATCACGCCTGATATGTTAAATAATGTTAGAAGACAGTTTTATTTGAGATTAGGATGTTGCCAAGACGTTCGCGGAGAACATCTTGAACATCTACTTCATTAACATTCATAGTTCTTTTTCGTGTTCTACATTTTATTACGTTTTGCATTACATTTTAGTTTTTGATTGTATTGTAGCGAATTTCGGTAACAACATGATATTAATTTTTTTTATGTTAATTTTTGTATCAAATTTAAAAACAATAAAATTTTTGACTAGAGAATGAAGAGACCTTTCAAATGATATATCACAAGCCTATACTTCCCATTTAAAAAATTGGGGGTTGTAACTGTCATTATGAGGGGGTTGAAGGTAGGGGTTGCATTTTCACGTTAAAGAATGTCATGTTATAATTTAAATTTGACGTGTTTCGGGATTTTTTATAAATATGTACAGTAACCGAAATAATGAATTTATTCCATTTGGCTTTTACACACTGTTTAGAGTCTATATATAGAGTCTAAATAGAAAGTAGCATCTCCTCTGATAATAGGACTGTGAGATTGATCTTCATTTAATCCTTGTATCTCTGTGAGTTTCGTTAATTTTTTGCAAAGGCATTTTTTGCAAAGTTAACATAGTTAATTTTTTAACTTAAAAACATTTTAATCAAATTATAGTTTTGCCACGTTTCCAAGTGTATTTACATACAATATAGACGTATTTTGTGACAGCAGAAATTTTAGAATGCGTATACATCGAGGAATATATATAGTTGGATAATTTGTTGGATTCAATTTCAGTGTATTGTCGTTGTGTCTGGTCGTATTTTACGTAATTTGTATGTTATGCATTGCATTGTACTATGTAAAGGGAAAATTATAGTTGTAACAATTTGTGTCGGTGTTGTGTTTAATGAAATAGCTTTATATTGTATACACATTATATCGAAACCTAGTGTCAGTACACAAACATATACACACATTCATAGACCCCGTTAGAAATTTGAATAATATTTATATTAGTCTATGGATCGATTTCAATTACAAAATCATGTTTATCGCCGACGTAATTTAGGTGGAACACCACCAAAACTACAAAGTTAATAACTGTTAAGCAATGTTTACTGGATATAGAAGAGCAGAGGCGAAAGGGCGATCCCTCTGCCGATGGAATATAATTAGGCTGAGTGAATTTTCTGGTTAAGTAAATGTAAACATTGATTTTTAATTTTATATTTGGTTCATTTCATTATGTAGTGCATTATGTTTTGGGTCGCTAAAATATACCAAGGGGCTTGCTTCGTTCATTTATGTGAAATTGTCAGAATAAAATTGATCATTATTTGAGTTTATTTGTGAGGTTATATTAATATTTGCCATTTTTGAAGTGGGGAATCCATTTTTTATGCCTGTCTTCAACTAATTTCCCGACAATTCTTTTGTTTACTTTTTTCCTCTAGCTTTACGTCCTTATAAGACAAATTTGAGAATTTTTTCGAGCCTTATAACTAAAATGAACTTGATCTATGAGATAACGAAATAAATTGTCGATGTTGCCTAATATACAGTATGATGCAAATGTATGGAATAAATTCATTATTTCAGAAAGAGACGAATTTTTGAATGGCCATCAGCTGCTATAGATGTGTTGGACATTACGTCATCTGTGATGGCGACGATTTTTTTAAATACAAACCGAGGTCACGTGACAGCTCTTTTGAAAGGTCTCCTTATCGCCTTTGCAACAATGTAATCATTTGAATATTTATTTCTACGGGGTTAATCAAAACTGTTGGTTTATTAATACAATTAATTTAGAATAAATGTTTACTTAAATACAATTAAATTACAACAAATGTTCAAATTGCCGACCTTCAGCAATAATACAATGAGAAAGGCGAGCAGTAAATTATTTTCTAACGTTTTCGAGGACTTCGGGTGTTATTTGTGCAATTTCCGTTCGGACTCGCTCCTTCAACTCTTTTACATTATTCGGTCGTTGATATACTCTGCTCTTTAAATATCTCCACATAAAAAAGTCTAACGGAGTCAAATCTGAAGACCTTGGTGGCCATTCCATAGGCCCCCTTCTATCTATCCACCTTCCTGGGAAAACGTTATTAAGGTAATTATTGGATTATTTATTAAAATATAATTATCTGACATTTTTTCGACAATTTTTAGATGTTAGTAAACGTTCAGAGTTCATCGTCGTGTTTTTTGAGTAAATTGAGTAAATTCTTGCAAAAATATATAAAAATATTAAGAAGCTAGACAATAAAATTATAAAAATAAAGTAATTTATCTGAAAATAATAATCGGACAGGTTCTAGACAATTTTTTAAGTTTTCGTATGCGCACAAAAAGCGATCCTTTTTTTTAAGGTTCGTCCACATCAAAAAATATTTTTGTTGTTCGTTGTACTTGACACACAAATGCATTGTTGTATTTAAAAAATATATTTTTTATGTGCTGTATTATTCAACGTTAATTTTGTGTCTAATACAACGAACAACGAAAATATTTTTTGATGTGGAGGAACCTTAAGTCAACTTTTTTTTAAATATAAAGAAATACTTGCTTAATAAAAAGAGGATAAAAGGAGGTAATTTATTAAAACATAATTATACGACATTTTTTAGATACATTTTAGAGAATTCGTAACCGTTTAGAAGTAGGGGTGTTTTTTAGGTAAATTGAATATTTCTTGTAAACATATACACACATTTTTAAATCCAAGCAATAAAATTAGAAAAATTAAGTAATTTATCTGAAAATAATAATCGGACACTTTTTAGACAGATTTTCGAGATTTCGCACCTATTCAAAAAGCGGTTCTTTTTTATTAAAGTCAACTTTTTAAAACAAAATCTAAAGAAATATTTAAAAAAAATATTTTCTTGCAAAACCATATAAAAATATTGAGAAGCTATACACAACAAAATGATAGAAATTAAGTTATTTATTTGAAAATAATAATCGGACATTTTTTAGACAGTTGTTAGAGTTTTCGACCAACTTAAAAAAAAAATAAGAAAATACCTAAAAGCTTAATAGCAAAACGATAAATATTAAACAATTTATTAAAAAACTATTATCAGACAAATTAAAACAATAAAGCAGTCGCTGTGATTTATATATTGAGATCGAGGGACATTTGAAGAGATTATTATTTCTTAATAAAATTAGATTAAAGGTATTAGGTATTTCATTTAGGAAAAACAAAAAAAAAGTCGCTAATTAAAATTAAAAACACACTTAGGTCTGTTATTATTCATTGTATGACATATAACTAATGTCAATGTGTACAGTTTTTGTCTGAAATTTAATTAGTTTTATCACAGAACTCAAATCAAAAAAATAACATAAAAATTCTATTGCATTTTTTAAGAGGAGCGCAGTCTCATTTAAACTTAAAAAAAAATTATATCTTAAAAACTGATATACTCATATGCGGTTCAACTTTTTAAAATACATGGGGCTTCTAAAGGAGAAGCTTTTGAGAGCAATTAATTCAAAAATTGTGAAAAGGGGTAGAAAATTTAAATACTTCTGGGACATTTGTACAGTATTTGGTCTACATGACAATTATAACCAAAGATATTTTAATCTAAAATAATGTCTTAAAAATGTTTATTTTATATTCATCTAATTTGAGCACTTTTGGGACATTTTTTGTACAATCTTTATTTGGTTACCAATACTTACGTCTAAAAAATATTGCAAAAACAATATCTTTTAAATAGCATAAATTAAATAATGTTTTTTTATCATAAAAAATAATCTATTTAATATCTATTTTACACAAATCTAATTTTTGTCATTTTTTAACAACATTTCAACGATATGTTTTTATTAAGATAAATTTAATTTTAAAAATATCAAAACAACTATATTCAAAAGAGATAAGAAATATTACTAAAGATTCAGAACAATAAACAACTAAAGGGTTGAATTAACTTCCACTATTTATTCTTTAAATGCAATGACAGCCGTTTCGCTATCGAAATAGCATCGTCAGATTGACATACTGACATGTCAATCTGACGATGCTATTTCGATAGCGAAACGGCTGTCATTGCATTTAAAGAATAAATAGTGGAAGTTAATTCAACCTTTTAGTTGTTTATTGTTCTGAATAAGATGAACTTTCACACAGTAAGGGTTAGTACCATAAATTTCATTACTAAAGATATTTAAGTCTAAAATATTGTCTGATAAATGTCTATTTTATGTACATCTATAATATTATAACAAAAAAGACCATCTATTTTGTATAATTTCATAGATTAGGATGGTTTTAGATGGATTTCTATATCTTAAAGACGTGTATTAGATTAACCTGTGTTGCTTGGGTACTTAGCAAAGTTCATAATTTTGGTTAACCCTGTAGAAATAAATATTTAAATGAGTACATTGTTGCAAAGGCAATAAGGAGACCTTTCAAAAGAGCTGTCACGTGACCTCGGTTTGTACTTAAAAAAATCGTCGATGATGTTATCACGCCATCAGTAATGACATAATGTCCATCACATATATAGCGGTTGATGGCCATTCAAAAATTAAAATTTACGTGTTTTAAGATTTTTTTGAAAGTCGTTTGTTTATGAAATAATGAATTTATTCCATACATTTGCATCATACTGTATATAGGTCGGACACAAAAAAATTTTGAAGTAAGATTCTATGAACACTTAAGAGCATATAGATTAAAACAACCAGATAAGTCAAATTATGCACAGAGTAAGGATTAGTAGGTACAATAAACTTAAATAAAATGTAAAATCTTGCAACCTTATTTTATGAACACACCTCATACATTCTTCCGAGTGGTTTTCTTAACACCACTCGGTGTAATGACACAATGAAAAGGTTTACGGGTGGGCCTGTCTATCCGATCACCTGCTGTAGTAAATATTCACTGGCTACCACATCAAGTCCGTTTTTATTATTTTACTCATCAATTTCCTTTGAGCGATTGATGATTTTTCGGCGAGTATCAATAATAATCTTAATAAATCATATTTTTCGTAGTATTTAAGTGAACATGTTTTTTTTATTTTGTAGTTAGTACTGCCACAGTTGTATGCATCTCAGTAACGATGTCAAATAATAAAAATTACGATATCAAAGTAGAAATAAAGCTCACGATTCGCCATTACGGCCCAACAAGGGTACCTATATATGCAATCTTGGTTACCGTATGACATTCGATGTTTATTGGTTCCAATGGTACAGAAGTAACTCCCGATTCCCATGTTACATCTGCATAAAACCGAACTACAGCAGCATTTACCATAGCAAAGATCACTTTCGCCTTTCGTAAGACATGCATCCAACTTCGTGATTGAACATCGTGGCTTGATCCGAGACGGCTTGTGTCGTTTTTACGATAGTCACCTCACTGATGACTGTAAATTCTTCTACTTCTTCATTCTCGTATACTTTTTTAAACCAAACAATTTAAAAAAAGAATATTTAAAAACAACAATGAATTAAGTAGATCCAGCAATAAAAATTTGTATAAATATATTCAAATACTGGCTGCTTTAATTATTTGTAGATGTAAGTAAACTTGAACCTCAAGACTGGCCTATTATCGTCTTTGTCTTCTTAAACAGTGTGTAAATCACGTAATTTATTGAGAAGTAAAGAGATACAAAGGGGGGTAATAGAGTGAGTAAATAATGATTCTATAATGTTGGCGGTATGTTGAGAAAATATTATAGGAAGATATTCAACGAGAATTTATTAATAATGCGGAAAAATGTCTAGAAAATAAGGACAACACATTTGAGATTCAAGTTTTATTTTTACATTTTATGGTAAAGATAGGAAAAAATATATCAGAGGGATTTTTAGGAAGTAAAGGACTGCGTCACGGTTGCTGTCTCTCCCTCAGTCTGTTCAAAATACATACTAAGTGACATAAAAATACGAACACCCAGTTTAAATGATTTTGTTTTTATAAAATTTTGTTTAAATACTTACTGATGCATAATAAGTAAATGATAAAAATTTCAGAGCTCTTTTACCTTTAATAATGTGTGGATGCACCTCGATGTGTTACGCATTCTCCAACGCGCCTAGGCGTGCTTCTGATCAGGTGGTCAATGTCCTTCTGTGGTATCTCTTTACAGGCAACCACAAACTCCTCGCGAAGTTCTTCTAGAGTCTGAGGAGGACGTTACAAATTGAGCTATCTCCTACCCATCATATCTCACACGTGCTCAATTGGGGATAAGTAGGGAGATCTTGGTTGCAAGGTAACAATGTGACATCATTATGTTGAAAGAATTCTACTGTGAATCTTGCGACATGTGGTCAGGTATTATCTTGTTGGAAAGTTGGATTTGCCAGGGTGTTAAGATAGGGTAAAATATGGGGTTCTAAAACTTCTTGGATATAACTCTGCGCGTTCATGTTACCTCTGATAAAGATCAAAGGTGATTTCGAACCATAACTCCAACAGTTTGATGAACATGCCTTTCAACAAAAAACCCTGGATTTCTCCTTTCACCACGTCAACTTCTAACCCTCGCTACCTTCGTGCATGTCTAAACAAAATCGAGACTCGTCACTAAAGACAATACTGTTCCATTTCTGATTCCAGAGTGACCATTCTCTGCACTACTCAAGGCAGTTACGTCGTTGTTCTGGAGTTAAAGGGAGGAACCAGTGTAGTCGGTATGAAAACAGACCAAAACGTCTTAAGGTAGCATTCGGATTGCAGCTGCCGCGTCCCTGCGGTCGCGACCCGGTCAGTTCCGCACCGGTTTATAGGGATTTGCGGTCGGGTCGCGCCACTCGTTTATTTACTTTAATGAAAATGGCGTTTACTGATGAAAATTACGATTTTTTTAATTGAATTAATAGCTAAAAACCCACCACTTTACGATTATCGGCTTAAACTGTATAAATATAATATTCGGTTATAATTGCACAAATGCATAAAAATTACCGATAATTTTGCAAGAAAGGGTGTTATCTAAAAATTGCACAATATTTTTTTCATATTTTGGCGAAAGAGCCCGACTCCGAAGGAGGAGGGCTCTTTTACAAAATATGAAAATAACGGAGTGCAATTTTTATAGATAACACGCTTGAATGTAAAATTATCTGGTCATTTTTATGCACGAGTGTAATTCAATGGAATATTTCACGAATAAAGAAATAAGTATTGATTTTTTTCTGAGAACTGTCGCCATATATACTGTCTGTTGGATTTGGTATTTTTTGGTTCACTTTCAACTACATTTTTCTCAATTGATTGTATGGACCACTCACCAAAACGCGACATTTTTTCACTTTTTGAAGTATATCTGACATTTATCAGTATTGTCAGTCAGTGTTGTTGTTATTGGTGTCATGCCGACGGGATGTTTTCGCAGTGCAATCATCGCTCCGCAGTGCAATTACCGCTGTAATTTTTCGATAATTGCATTCCTCTTATGACATATATTATACATGAGGGAAATATTCGCGATAACATAATGGGAGGATATTGCGAGTAAACTTAATAAAACAGGTAAGTGCCTATTCATATTTTTTTCAAAGTACAAATACTTATACATAAAATATAAATGAAGCTTGTGGGGTAATTCTCTTAATAGTAGGTTCATACCTACTCTAGTTTATTCTATTTATCCATTGTTCTTACCATGAGACTTTTCCGGCTTCTGAAGTAAAGTAATCTTTAAGAATATCTCTGATTTAAAATCCATCGACTGCACATGGCAGGCTGCGGTCGCTGGTATCCGAAAGGACGTGGCACCGCTGCTGCAGTAGGTCGCGGCAGTCTGTCGCGGCTGCCTAGATCTGAATGCTACCTTTATTCGTCGGTAAACACTTCGCATGCCAATAGGTCTTCCGTGTTTTGCAAACCATTCATTTGCAGTGGACCAGGGCTGCGATTTTCGAAATCAATCGACGGTCATCGTACACGACTAACCGCATGCGACGGTCGCATCGAATGAATTATAAATGTTGTATTTTCGACCGATTGCTTTTTCCTATTGTAAAGTTTTGAACGTGGCAACACAGTAGATGTCAAAAATGTGACCTCTAATTTTATTTGTTTGGAAATTAAATAACATAGCGGTTGTTTTAAGAGGTGGATTGTCTTCAGTCTTGGGCATTATTATTAAAAAAATGTCAGGAAAAGTGGCAGGAATGACAGAGAAACAAAAAAAAATATTAATTGGGTATGTTAAGCGGCACAATTACAAAGTGGAAAATTTTCAAAAGATTTTTCATTTAAAGAGGGAGAAAAACATTGGGTAGAAATAACTACCATATTAAATGGAATTCCTCGATCGCAAAAAAATTGGAAACAATGGAGGAAGGTAGTTATGATACAAATTATATATATATTAAATTGATTTGATTAGGTATTAAAATTCATGATAGCATGTATTAAATGTAATACATAAATAACAAATAAATAAACCAATACTGAAATGACTAATAACATACAAACTTACCGTCGTACACGACAGAAAACATCGGCTACTTCAGATCAACCGATGTCATATCGCACACGATAGATTGTGTTGGTCACGAGGATTCAAAAATACATGTTCTTTCAATTTCGTGCGAAAGAGCATGCGACAGCGGATCGCACAAGCTCGAAAATCGCAGCCCTGGTAGTGGAGAAACGGTCCCCTAAGGCCAATAATCTTACTGTCACTTACTAATGTCACTCACTAAGTTGACGAAATCGTACAGGTCTCCGTACCCTAGGCATCGTAACCAATCGTAAAGAATGTCAAGAACCAAAATCCGCAAAATTTGGATTGTCACTACGGCTACAATATTCATTTTTGGATTGTTAGTGGATTTCAAAAAAAGCAGTATAAAAACCGGAATCTTCAACTATTTCAGTAAAATAAATAAATTCATCAAATTTGATTAAAATAAAACCTTTTAAACTGGGTGTTCGGATTTTTATGTCACTAAGTATTATCGAAAAAGCGATAGTAAACTGGAAGAAGAAATATAGCTCAATAGAATAAAATAGATCATATACACAGTATACTTTTTGCCAATGATAAAGTCATTTTTGCAGAAGACGAAGAAGATGCATCCTATATGCTTCGGAAATTTTTAGAAGAATTAGATTTGTGGAGGTTAGAAATAAATTTAGAAAACAAAATATATGGTAATTGGTGCAAATAGCTACGATTTAATAACAGATAAAGAAGCCACAGAACATAAAATATAAATATCTTGGAGTCGTACTAACAGCAGATGGGCGAGATACTCAGGATATCCAACACAAAATCAGGAAAGGTAAAAATATAATAAAACAATAACCCCCGTAATCTGGAATGATAATATCTCAAGATAAACCAAGAAAAATATTTTCAGTACGTTTGTAGAAAGTAGCGCCACCTATGGCTCTGAGGTATGGACACTAACTAAACAAGACAGACAAAAATTAGAGCCTACCGAGATGATATTTGGAGGAGAAAACAATTTTATATCGAATACCAAATCAACAAATAAAAGAAATTATGGAAATAGAATAAACCTTAACTGAAAGTATCGAAAAAAAAACATATTATGAGGATAATGGGTGCAAACAGGATTCCACAAAGAATATGGGTATGGAAGCCAGGGCAAAGAAGAAAAAGAGAAAGATCTAGGAAAAGTTGGAATTCAGAAATAAATGTATCCAAGCACTGTTTTCTCAAAAACTTGATAAACCTTGGGCAACCTATCACTAAATGTATGTTTATAGTGAATATACTTTGAAAAAGGATTTTACACACAATTTTTGTCAACACTAGAAAAATTAAGGTTATGTTTATGTAGATAAATAACGTTTGCTTTGTTTCCCGGAGTTTTACAGCGTCACCTAGTGCCAATGATTGCGAATACTAATACTGTCAGTGACATATTGAAGTTACGTTTTGTTTTTTCAAGGTAACTACCTAATGTTGATTAAGAAGTGTTAAGACTAGACCCAGTATTGAACAATTATTATTATTAATAATTTTTAATACATTATATGACAAAAAAACTGGACAAAAAGATCATCTGTTGCAAGAGATCAAATAACAATTTCGAAAAATTCTAAGCAATAATTAAATCAGTTAAAATTAACACTTTATCACTGAGGGCGTTCTGCTACTGTGTCAACCCTCGATTCCTCCACTACCATTATGTGATTTAATTTCCTGCATCTAGAACAAGAACCTTCTGAAAGTCGACACTACTATATTTGAATTAGAGCAGGGGTGGTTTCTGATAACTCTTGATGTAAGTAAGTGTTATATAACAAAGTAAATTTCAATTTTTAAGGTTAATTGTGTTGTGTCAGATAGTCAAATTATTATAATTAATAATTGTAGCTTAGTCCAATTAATGTGGATTTTTATTTGTTTCTTGCTGCTTTTACTTAGTTAATCGAGATAAATAACTTTTTTTATGTAGTATATATTAATTTTCTCTTGCAGTTTTACCTTTTACAAGACCTTTTATTATTTTTTTACTTCCTATATTGTTGGTTCCTCTACATGTTTCTCTTCGAATTTTTAAAATAATTTTTTAATTATTAGCAGTTATTTTGCTCATTCATTTATTTATTTTATTTATTCCAATAAAAAGACATTTTTCGTTTTCTTCCAAATCTTGTTTTCTTTCTATTCTATTTATATATATGAAAAAAAATGTTTAAATGTGAATAATCTTTAATTTAAATAATTATTAATTATTTGCCCCACAAAATACCCCAAAGGTTCATTTAGAAACACATTTATCTATCAATTTTAACAAAAAAATATTAAAAACTTAATTCACCTTGACATTTCCTTTTGACAAATAAATACTTATAAATTTAAAACAAGATTAAAATTGTTTGGCAAATATTGGAATCAATTAAAAGGACGAAAAAAATGTTGGGGTACTATGAAATTTTATATTGTTCACACACCAAAAGTTCCTGTGACTCCAATCGTTAATTCTATTGAAATTTGTGACACCAAAAATGCTTATTATGATGATTTGAACCAAAGTACGGTTCGTATCGTAAATTCACTGATGTTCCACTATATCTCACTGCTACTGAAAATTTTAACTGTTCAACAGTTGTCAGATATTGTATGTTGGATTCTGGATTCAATTTTCTTTTAATGGTACAAAGGTATTTACTTGTCTTCGCAGCACTCACTATACCCTCATTGACTTTAAAATGATGATTTTAACTTTTTCAAAGGACTTTTTGAAACAAAATTAAATATTACCATTACCAAAAGATGTTTTTTACTAAAAGAGAGTCTAAATTTTACATTCCTTGTATTGGTGTATACCTAGTTAAAGTACGTTTCACCATAATTCGTTGACTTGGTACTTGCTCTTAACTGCTCTTAAGGAAATACTAATAAAAGGTGGTTAATATTTCTTCGAACATTTACAGAAAGGTATTATTTATTTTTGTCCAGGAAGATATATTTTGGATTTTTTATTTTTCAGGTAAAATTTTAAATTATTATTGCTGACCATCAATAGTAAATCATTACTAAATGATTTTTGATTTTCTTAATCATCTTGGAAGAGAAAGTGGGAGTTTCGGGGTAATTTGTTTTTAAAATTCTCTCCTAGAATTTTAGTTTGTACTAAACATTATACTCTGAAAGTAATCTTGTGTTTATAACTAAGTATGTGGCGTCCTTGGGCAAAAAAAGTGCATTTATCGCCGGATGTGAAACAAATTGTGAAAAATATGTTTGAAACATTGAATAATCGAGGTTATAGTGTAACCAATGCAGCAGAAGAAACATGTATTGTAAGTTAACCAAAACCAAAATATACACAGTAAAAGATATTATCAATAAGCCAAGAAGTAAACGAAAAAAACGAAGTGACGTTAATAATACCAAATGTGTTGATGAAATACAAAAAGATATAATCCGACGAACGATATAATATGTCCTATACCAAGAACAAATGATACCAACCCTAGATTGTATAAAAAAACGGTTATTTAAAGACGACACGGGAATTATTTGTAGCCGTACAAGTTTGTGGAGAATTATTTCTCAAATGGGATTTAAATATTGTACCATTAATAAAAGACAAGTGATAATGGAGTCATATCATTTACGAATGTGGCGTTGTCATTACTTACAAGCTATTCAAAAATATAGAAGTGAAAACCTTTCAATTATCTACCTCGACGAGACATGGTATGACACCCATGATACTCCAACGAAGGGTTTTGTTGATTCATTGGGAAATTGCAAAACATAGGCTCCATCAAATAGAGGACAAAGAATTACAATAATACATGCCGGATCAGAAACAGGTTGGGTTCCAAACGCTTTATTGTTATCAGCAAAGGATATTAAAGATTCAAGTTTAGATTATCACGAAGATACGACAGCAGAACTTTTTGAAGATTGGTTTAAGAATTATTTATTGCCAAATATATACCGGAAAAAAGCATAATTGTAATGTACAATGCAACTTATCATAGCCGTCAATTAAATAAAGTACCAAATAGCAACAACGATAAATGGGAAATTCAAGAGTATTTGTTAAAAAATGACCTTTACTTTGAAGAATCGTACACAAAACGTGATCTCTTACAAGTTGTAGCAGCGTTCGGTATTGAAAAGAATACGTTTGTGATACTACAAAGTTAGATCGGAAAACGATTCACCCACATTAAACTCAAGTGTTATAGAGTTAATCAGAAATGTGACAAGTAATATTCCCATTGAAGGCACATGTCGAAATGTTAATGTAACTGTAGCACCCTTAGTTATTAATTTAAATGAAGACGATAGTGATACTGAACTACATTTAGATTAAATAGTTGCAAATAATGTAGAATTAGTTCATTTGTTTAATCGCAATTAATAAATAAAGTTAAAATTTGTTTTTAAAAAATTTCGTATAATTTTTTTCAAAATAAATTTAATTTAAATGTTAACTTAGTTTTATTTAAATCAATTTTTTGAGATACCCTGTAGTACAAAATATTTTTAAAATGTGGCCATGATTAAACTACATCTTTTTTATTTGAAACATTTTTTGACAACATCTGCCAATTAGATGAAATAGACCAAAGCGTATACGTATGCGTAAGTTTTAACAGTTTTGTTTAATTTCAATTAATAAATAAACTTAAAATTTGTTTGTTTGTTTTTAAAAAATTTCGTGATTTTTTTTACAAAATAAATTTAAGTTTTAGTAAATGTTACTGAGTTTTATTTAAATCTATTTTGAAAACCGGATTACGGATCTGTTAATGTTTACTGTACAGTGAGAAATTTATAACCTTTCATTACTAATCCCCTAAGGTCAGGTACCGAGTCAACGAATTATTGTGAAACGTACTTTACCTGCATACATGCCTTTTTTGATTCATAATAATTTGAATGGGACTTTAAATGTCAAATTTATAAATTTACAATCCTAATTTCCCTTTTAATTTCATGTTTTTGAATAATTTTTCCTCTGTACACAAAAACTGATATCTTTACTCTATTCTCTTTTGAGTCTCTATCCTCATTATAAATATATTTATGTGATTATCTAATTTTGTTCAATCTATCTCAATACTTCCAGTCTTTTATTTCTTAATATTATAATCGCTCTTTTATACTTTTCTTATCTGCTTCTGGAGTCCACGCTGCTTCTTTCATTTTTACATTAATCCCAAAAGTGGTAAAGTGATTTCAAACCCCGTTGGCCGAAGTCTACTCTGTATATTAAAGTTTTTGGTGGGGTCAGTCCCTTCAATCGTTCGATACATGCTTCGGATGTGTGTAGTAGCACCGCTGGAATTAATTGCAAAGAAATTAACCCTTTCTGATCGTTAGCACTATTTAATTTGCAGCTACCCGAGCTGTTCAGCCATCCCGCGCCGAGCGCCATGCCAGTCCAGAACACCGAAAAGGGTGCAAATGGCCTTAATAACGTTTTGTGACAAATTTATTTCTAATTGGGCCGAAATAATTCGTTAAATTTAGATTCGAACGGATGAAACGGTTCCAATTATTGGGGAGTATCCATAAAATTGAAAACAGACGGTGTTTCCACACTATTAAATCTAATTTATCAGAAACAATGAAAATCACAGTAAAAATTCGTTTTTTTTTAATTATTTAAATAGTACAGTCAGAAATATTGAATTTTGATGTTCTGTAAAACATTTTCTGTTTCCGGAGAGGATTTGTGGGTGAAGCCCTTTGGGATTTCTATCATAGCTGAGCTCAATAGCTGTAAAATGGATCAAAACGTTTGTGTATTCGTTGGAAAATTCATCTAATAATAATTCTGGGGTTACAGTACGAATGATTTCCATTGTAAAATCTTTATTCCACCGTTCACCCATTTTATCAGCATATTGTATTCCCAGTTCAATAATACTTCATATCCAAACATTAACTTGCCATTTAGAGCACCAAACACAATTGAAGTTATCAAAAAAATTAAAATCTGGGCAAATTTCCTATTTCAGATCAATGTTAAAAAATCTTAAACTATAGTGTATTTGAAAATCAAGAGAGAGTAAATTCCCAGAAATGTTTTGCAGTTATCAGTGTTAAAGGCAGTGAACCATAGACGTGCGTTTTCAAAATTAAATTAATATGGAAATAGAAATATTTAATTTGTTTTAGTTATTTATACCTAGATTACCAATTTTAGATAGATAAACATAATTTGTAAGTAGTAATTTAATTTGGGTAAAATGAAGAAAAAGTCAATATTATTTTAGGCATATGTTTATTTACAAAATATGTATATAATATGTACAGATAATTACAATTACTTATAAATTAATATGAGGAGCTAAAACAACAATTAAATAGGTATATGAGAAAAAAAAAACCAACCGCAAGGATAAAATTTGACGAGCAACATGCAAAAAAATACGACAATATTACATCTTAAAAAATAGAAATCTAAAAATAAAATTAAAGTACATAAATTAATAATTTTTAAGTTATGGTTCCTCGCACTCTGTGTCAAAAGATTCACCATCTGATTCTAGAGAAATTACAATGGGCTCTATAGTAATATCAATTATGTTATCTAGCTCCCACATTTTTTTTCTATTTCTGTAACGTGTCTAATACATTTTTGCCAATTTTCACTTGTTACTTCAGATATTGCCTTATTGAAGAGATTTTTAACATCTGATAATTTAAAAGTAGTGTTATTTCTGGCAACATAACCTTTAACTTGAGCCCATATCAATTCTATCGGATTCAGCTCACAATGGTAAGGTGGTAAACGAAGGATTTCAATTTCTCGTTTTTGGCTATCTCCTCAATATTATATTTTTATAATTTTGCTTATGTTTTTAGCAATAGTTAACAATTCTGCCTTCAGCATTGTATTGTCAAAGGCTAAATTTTTAGAAGATAACCATTTTGCAATTTCATCCTTTTTCCATTTAGTGGTTGGTAAAGGTTCAAGTAATCTGGAGTGGTAACTTGCATTGTCCATTAAAATAATCTATCATTTTGTTATTATTTTAACCATCTGTTAAAAATTTTCCTCAAACACGTCTCCATTCATTTCTTCGTGATAATCAACGGTTTTTTTTTAAATAAGAGTAAACCATTCTCAAGAAAACCGTTTGTACTGCCTATATGACAAATAATTAATCTTTTACCTTTTCTTATAGGTTCCTTAAAACCAGTAGTATCCTTCTAGAAAAGCTTGATGGGATGATTTTATATTTTTGTCTTTCCAAACTCTTCCTACACAATGTCCTTCATTAACCCATGTTTCATCTAAATAATAAATGTTTTTATTTTGAGCTTTAACTTGTTGTATTCTTCTGAGGTACTGTCTTCTCTAACATACAATTTCTTCAGAATCAATTAGCATTGAGTGTCTGCCCATTTTTTCAAATTTAAAGTTTAACTCATGTAACGTTTTCCATAGTTTATCCCGGCTTATTGTGGGTAAATCAACATCATTCGTAATGGCTTGCAAAACTTTATCTAAAGTTGGTATTTGCTTGTTTAAAAAAAAATGAGTGAACAAGCTTACAAATAGCATTTTTAAAAAACTCGTCCACGTTGACTTTTAATAGTTTTTGTCTAGCATTGTTTCGGCTTTGGTGATTTTTCTTCCTTTAGAACTCTATATATTGTAGATTTTCCATATCCCATTGCCTTAGATGTTTCAACTACAGTGTCAATAGTGTTTGAGGGATTTTGATGTTTAAAATAGTGGTACACATTCACTACAGCACTCTTTTCATTGAGCGATAAATGGTCTAGTTTTAATTTTTTCACTGGCGTATACTCACAAATTGCTTCCATTTTTAGTCACTACTATTTGTCACGTTTATCGAAAATCAAATAACTGCATTTCTAGAAACTTAAGTACTATTTAAGTCATCTGTCAATTGAAGCTGTTGCCATTCGGAGGTCGTTAAATAACAATTATCCCTTTCTAATCTGGTTACGCCAATGACGCACGTTAATCCTCTTAGGCCTACTGTAGTAACCATGAAAGATCATAAAATAATGCGATAGTCCAAGAAATTTAATAAATTTTGTATTGAAATTAACAAAAACAATTTAGAATGCATTACAAATATTGAAGTGTACTATAGTTTTGCATACCGAATTAGTTTTTATTCTGGGAATTTACTCTCTCTTGATTTTCAAATACAGTATACAGTAGGTGTTTAAAAATATGTAGAAATTAAATTATTAAGAGTATAATATTAAAACCAGTCAAACTTTTGGATGATATCTGGGTCCAAGAAACTTCTTTGCATGTTCAATTAGAAACAAAAGTTTGAAATACTTTAAAGTTATGAATATGTTGAAAAATCGAGAAACATATGCCAAGACTTGACATCGAGCATGGAAAACAAAGTTATTCCAGCGGGTAGTAATACAGAGATACTCTAATATTTTTTACTCAGAGCAAATATTCAGAGAAGCAATAGAAATAGCATATACATTAGAGAATCCTTTAGAATATTTAAAGCTAGTTATCTTTAATACAATAAGAATCAGATTTACAAACTACAATTTCGCAAAGTACACCAAATTCAATCTTGTATGGGAACCTATCAACAAAGAACCAACATGAAGACTAGAAAATTATTACTTTTAAAAATGAATTCGAGAACTACGCCTTAATATTGAACTTAGCTTTCAATTTGATCAGAGAATTGTGAAAATATCAGCTAAAAACCTGTTTTGAAGAAGAAACCAGCAAATAAACACATTAAAATATTGTAAATCTTGGACATATCATCAGAAATAAGGACAATAAAATTAATAATACAAGAGACCCAGGAAGAATACATTTGGACTATTTTCCTCTTTTAAAATTCAAATTATTAGTTGTTTAAAATCGACAGATATAAAGGAACATCATCTATAACAGTTACCCATACTGTCTTGTAAACTATAACTTCCATCATCAGTATACTAATTTAATTGATATTGCTTGTGTCTGACCTCTAGCTAATTTGATTACCGATACAATTCTATGCCATAATTGACGTGGATCCTCCTCGAGATTTAATTATTTAGATATTCCATGGACGTAGTTTATACATTTTTATTTAAATTGTACGTAAAAATATTCGGTTTAATAGAAGGACAAAAACAAGAAACTTTACGATTAAGGAGAATGATAATTATCGGCAAATATATTTTCTTCAGTACTTTTAGACAACGTAAGACCAATAATTATCATGTAACAGAATTACATCACATGAGAATTTTCCTGCTATTCCATCTGGGTTAAAAAATGGTAAGCATGATATTGCCTGCAAAATTAAAAAAGTCCCTTTTAAATTTACCAGAAAAAAATATATGATGCTATAAAGCGTAAAGGCTGAGACCATGATCATTTTTTCCATTTTGACGCATTTTGAGAGGGGTGAGATTGTCACCCAGTTTTATCCTCCTTCTGTATTCCGTTGTTCCATGCATTTTGGTGAGGTACAACCTGAATGGTCTGTGAACTGTGAGTAGAGCAGTTGTAGTTCTTCTTTCAAGATAATATCCTTCTAAAATAAACATTCGGTATTAGTCTGTGTCCAATGTGTTTTGTCCTTAAACTTCATCTCCTCCATTGACGATATTTTGGTTTTGCTGCTATGGGCCACTATCTATACAACTTTCGAGCAAATTCATTTACTACATTATTTATGTTCACCATCTTACTTACTTTTGTGAAAGCTTCTTTGCACTCCACAAGATAAGAAATCACTTCAGTGATAAAACAAACGATTGCTCTCTTATTTTCTAGCATGTTTGCTACACAAACTTTATTTTTTTTATCCGTTGGACGGTCCCACCTTAGCCTCTTGTGCTTATTGTGGATTCCTCTATATCTCACTAGGATCTTTCCAGAAATTCAGTTCCCTGGTTGAGCTGATACAGGTTCTGAGCTGGTTGATGGTAAAAGTCTTCTGTAGTCATTTGGGGTTTCCCATATTACTATTACTGCCTTCTGTGTAGCGGTGTTTCGGTTTTCTTTTTGCACCATCAGCAACTGTTCTTCGGGTCCGTTAAGTGGTCTTGCTGATCAGCTTTTTTATTGGCAGCGATTCCTTGATATTCTGGTACTCACTCCGGCTCAACCCTGATTTGGGTCGCCAGTATTTTAAGTTTTTCGCCGCAATCCCAAATAAACCTGGATGACACCTTAAAGCTCTCCCTCTCTCTCATTTTTAAAGTGTTATCTTCCACATTTCAGATTTATGAGTGTCTCTTATCATGAGTTGTCTTGTGATCTGGTGATCTTTCCAGTCTGGTTAGAGCTATCCTTGCTTCGCTTTATTTCAAAGCTTTATTTGGCCTAAACATCATCATCATCAACAGTGCTAGTTGAATACAGATTATTGCCATTTCTCGCATACTCTAGCTTTTTCTGTTCATCCAGTCCCTATCATTTAGGTTTCTGGCTCTCATTCTTAACTTCCTCCTTTCATTATGTTCGAGGTGGTCCCAGCCTTCTTCTATTTATTAGCACCTAATTGATTATTCTTTTAAGCCAACAATCATCTAGCAACACTCGTGAGTTAGAATATTAAGTTTTGATGTAAATGTATTTGGCAAATGTGTCAATAAAATTAGTCCACCTATTACTAGGAAGAAGTAACGACACTGTTTTATTTAGTTTAAAATTTATATCGAAACCGTATCTTGGGTCAGCTAAGACGTGAAGAACAATTTGACCTTATTTGAATTTTTGATGAGAAGCAATAAAATTCTACCTTGATAGCGCTAATGGGGTAGTCGAGACTTGAATGAGGCCGTTATTGGCGAATATATGGCATATTAATATAGGAAACGTGCATTTTTCTTTAACGACAAGCTTTGTTACTAAAACTTATCGAACTGCCATCTTATTCACAACATTTTTTTAACAGCTGCTTTGTTTCAACCACGGTCAAAAACAAAAATAAAAACGTTTTAGCAACAAAGCATGTATTCGTTTTTTACTCGAATACTTGAAATTAGTTACACATCTACAGGGTGTAATAAAAACAGGTTTTCTTATTGTTTTCTTCTCTACGCTAATTATAATTCCTATTTTTTCAATTTTCTTCAAGCAGGTTCGCATCTTCTTTGTTCTTTGTTCTTTGTTCTTTGTTCTTTGTTCTTTGTTCTTTGTTCTTTGTTCTTTGTTCTTTGTTCTTTGTTCTTTGTTCTTTGTTCTTTGTTCTTTGTTCTTTGTTCTTTGTTCTTTGTTCTTTGTTCTTTGTTCTTTGTTCTTTGTTCTTTGTTCTTTGTTCTTTGTTCTTTGTTCTTTGTTCTTTGTTCTTTGTTCTTTGTTCTTTGTTCTTTGTTCTTTGTTCTTTGTTCTTTGTTCTTTGTTCTTTGTTCTTTGTTCTTTGTTCTTTGTTCTTTGTTCTTTGTTCTTTGTTCTTTGTTCTTTGTTCTTTGTTCTTTGTTCTTTGGTCTTTGTTCTTTGTTCTTTGTTCTTTGTTCTTTGTTCTTTGTTCTTTGTTCTTTGTTCTTTGTTCTTTGTTCTTTGTTCTTTGTTCTTTGTTCTTTGTTCTTTGTTCTTTGTTCTTTGTTCTTTGTTCTTTGTTCTTTGTTCTTTGTTCTTTGTTCTTTGTTCTTTGTTCTTTGTTCTTTGTTCTTTGTTCTTTGTTCTTTGTTCTTTGTTCTTTGTTCTTTGTAGAGTATTATCAGTCTCCAGTAATTCCTCCTGGTGTAACAATTCCTTTTCATACTTTATATATTTCATTATATCCAATTTTTGTATTTTTGAACCCATTTTATGCTCAGTAGTTTTCCAAATCATTCAGTTTATTATTTCAATACAGATTTCTCTATTTTCTTTAATAATTGATGTTACACATTCTTGATTGTTTTTAAATTCCTGTTTAGCAATAAGTTTTGGATTTCTCTATATCTTCTACCTCCTTTTCTTCCAGTTCATGAATTATTTTCTTTGATTGTTTCCTTCCTATTAAAATTTCTTGTGTGAACTATTATTTCCACCTTCTTTTTACAGAATGATGCAAATGTATGGAATAAATTCATTCTTTCAGAAATAGACGACTTTTTGAATGATCTGTGAATCTGTCAAATAATAGACGTCAAATTTTTACTCTTCGAGTTTTTGCCGACATTAATAACAGCATTTACAAAAATGAAACTAACAGAAACAGAACGAATCGAGATTTTAACCATGATTGGTTATGGAGATAGAGTGAGGACTCAAGCAGAAGTTCGTAATTTATTTAATGCTAAATATCCCAATCGCGATCCAATTACTCAATCAACAGTAAGTAAAATTGAAAAAAAATTTAGAGAAACGGGCCATGTTAAAGATCTTCCCAGAAGTGGTAGAACATCAATATCCGAAGCCAAAAAACTGGACGTTGTACTGGCGTTTCAAGAAAATCCTCATACCAGTTCTAGGCAGGTCGCACTAGATAATAATGTCCACCAATCAACTGTTGTAAGAGTGCTAAAAAAGGAGAAGTGGCATCCATACAAAGTACATCTGGTCCAGGAGCTATTAGAAGATGACTTTGATAGAAGAATCGAATTCTGCGAAATCGTTATACAAAAGGTACTTTTTTCAGATGAAGCGTCTTTTATGCTGAACGGTCACGTAAATCGCCAGACATGTCGATATTGGGCAAGTGAAAATCCACATTGGATGGAAGAGTATAGGACACAATATCCCGAGAAGGTGAATGTTTGGGCCGGCATTATAAACAATCAAATTGTAGGGCCATATATTTTTGAGGAAAACCTAACTGCTGCTAGACTGGAATTTCTTCAAAATTATCTGTTGCCACAGCTGAATCAGCTTTTTCCAAATAGAAATGATTTATGGTACCAACAGGATGGAGTTCCCCCACACTATGGCGTTGAGGTACGAAATTACCTTAATAACGTTTTCCCAGGAAGGTGGATAGGTAGAAAGGGGCCTATCGAATGGCCACCAAGGTCCCAGAGTATATCAAAATCGACCGAATAATGTAGAAGAGTTGAAGGAGCGAATCCGAACGGAAATTGCACAAATAACACCTGAAGTCCTCGAAAACGTTAGGAAAGAATTTACTGCTCGCCTTTCTCATTGTCTCATTGCTAAAGGTCGGCAATTTGAACATTTTTTTGTAATTTAATTATATTTACTTGACGCGTTTCAAGATTTTTTTTTATTGTCGTCTGTTTCTGAAATAATTAATTTATTCCATACACTTGCATCATACTGTACATATACTTATTGCAAGAAGAGTATCACTGAAGATAAAAACAAAAAGCTGTGTTAAGTTTGAAGTGTAGTGCTATAGGAGCAGCAATGTTGAAAATTAGATAGAATGAAGAGAATTATGTAGTGGAGAAGAAAATATCTTATGTGGTCAGACTAAGACATTAAGAAGTATTCGAAGTTCTATTGAAGACAATGTGGAAGCAAATTGGTTTATATCTAGAGCTGCAGAAAAAGAATAAAGAAAGGAAATTTATGTATATTGCACAAGTAAGAAGTTTTGAACAATTAAAAGAGGAAATTCCAGATTGTCTGAAGACGTATCATAAGGTAAAGTCTATGCAAAACACTTAAAATTTGTTTAGGTCCAGTGTATTAAATGCAACTGTCTTGAAAATAAGATTTTTGGGATCCAAATAAATAATTAAAAACTGAGCAATCATCTTCTAAATAAGAAACTCTATTCCTAACTATAACATTAAAAATATCCACTTCAAAGATCAGCTTTACCGGAGTTTGTTCTGAACCTTGTGATCCCCAAAGAAATCCCCATCAAAATTAATGTAAGGGGCGGAACATAGGAGAAGGTAACTGAATTATTGAAAGGTCCAGACCTAACAATCTACATAATATCCTGATTAAATCGACAAATAGCCGTTTCCGTCTTAATGCTGACTTAAGTTGTACCTAGTTTTCGTTACTGGCGGTGCGAACGAGAACATCTATAGGGATGGAATCTTTTAGGGTCAAAAGGTTTGCGGTCAAGACGCCGATCTCAGGATGCTCGAGCTACTGTAAAATGCATAAGGGTTTCGCAAATACCGTCTGAGATAGAGAGAGAAAGAGATAGAAAAGGATACGAAATTTAATTTGTTAGGATCAAGTTGATTAAAATGAAAACGAGGCTTGACAAAAGAGAAAGAATCGAACCAGCATCAGTTTATTGTTCTTATTTGGTAGACGTTTATAGTTCATTTGTTTGGAGTTGGTAGCTAAGAGAAGTGATTAAATCGTAAAATGTTGTAAACAAGACCCTAAATCAGTAGCGCACGTACTTATTTATATCAGCATTAGTGCGAGGAAGTCCAATTACTCATTTGTGGTAAGATATACGAAAAAAAGTTAATTAGGTAAAAGTAAGGGGATTTACAGGACCAAACTTTAAAATTTTTTTCAAATATACAGGGCCATCCATTGTGATAGGGTGGACCAAACTTATCTTTTTTTAAATGGAACACCCTGTACTTTAATATTTCATAAATATTCCCTATGTCTAATTGCCTTACTTTGTGAGTTATTCGTGATTTTTTGAGCCAAAAAAAAATTTATTAGGTTGGCCGTGGAAATATTCAAGAGAAAAGAATTTTTTAAATAAAACAGTAGACTGATACTTAATTTGTTAATATTAGATCGGATTTGATCAAAATACATAAATAGTTAACAAATCAACATAAAGTGATGTGACGTTTAATACACAAAAAATTTAATCTAAAACAACGTTGTAACGTTTTTTTTGTTACTTAAAATATTAATATAAATCCCTTTTCATTGTTTTGTTAGAAAATTTGGACTTAAAGCAATTAAAAATAAAATCATATTTTAAGTGTTAATAATTTACTGTATTATGTGTAAGAAAGCTTTTACTTTACATATTTTATTAGACTACTGTTAATTATACGAATAGTTAGGCGTTGAGCGTTTTTGTTTGATGTTTCTTATCACTGTTGGTCACTCCAGTAGTTGAATGTTGCTTTTATTGGCCTTTAGTCCCTGGTAATTTGTTTTAATTTTCTGAATTATTTGTGCACTGTACTTTTTTTTTCTTCCTTATCTGAAAAGAAACAAGAAAAATTATAAATTTTTGGTATGAGTTTCGACTTAGAAGACACTCTGTACTTAGACGAACGTTGTTTTTAAACTTAACATTAGTATTATTAGCTTTACTGTTAATGTTTTAAGTATACTACTTTTCTTGATTTACCTTTTTCATGAAACCCACCTGTATTTTCTTATCCTAGTTTATGTCCATTTGGATTCAATACCAGTGTAAAATTATTGTAGGCTTAATTTCCTGCAATTTATTGTAGAAAAGTATCTATCATATTTTGTTGATATTTTTGTAACCTAAAATATATTGGCATTGTTTTAGTAATTATTTTAAAAACAATTCTTGTTGTTTAATATTTTATAATCTAAAGTTTGGCTTACCTTGTGGGTATGTGCTTTAAGCCTTATGGAATAGTTTAACTGGTAATTATAAAAGTTTAAAGATTACTTCGCAAATTCTCTGTCTGTCAAAAGAATCTTCATTACTATTAGCGTTTTCTTTTGAGACCAGAGCAATGCACTGAGTGCACACTGAGAGCGAGTTGTGTGTTCTATTGAAATGTCATAAGGGAGAGCAATCTGTCACGCATGTTCTTTTGAACAGACTGCTCGCTCTCGATGTGACCTGAGGGCACCAAAAACTGCTCTGACTATTCGACTCAGGGCAATACCATGGTACAACAAATTTACAGGACAGGACAATACGAATCGGTTAGGTTCAAGCGTTCAACGATCAAGTTCAAGTTGAAATTGGTAACTATGGAGGAGGTAAATAGGACTTTGTGCAGAATGTATAAAACGTTTCTTTATTGTACTTATTTTATTTTAATACGCCTGTAATCTCATATTCATCTTCAGAAGAATATGAATAAAAGAGAGAATCAAAACCGCTTTATACCTTAAGTTCTCATTCAACTTATATTCGCCTTCGGTAATTTCAGAAAACATTTTCAAGTACTAATAATAACCTAACCAAAAAAATGCACTATATCAAATGCATTCTTTTTGAAATGTCAAAAACACGCAGTTCGCCCTGAAAACGTCCGTTGCCAGTGCACAGTAAAAACGGGGTAGTGCAAGAGCAATTTCAGTGCGCACCGAGGGCGCACTCAGTTCACTTTCTACTAATCTCAAAAGAAAACGCTATAAGTCTAGTCGAACTGGATGTACGCATAGCTAAAACCCGTCTTGCCCGTTTACCTCACAAAATGTAGTGTAGTAGTAAGAACGCTTACTCTGGACTGTTTTTAAATTACTCGTAGTTGTTTCTATTATTGTTTATTCTTTCTTGTCCCTTCGAATTGTTAATTGTCTCGCTTTGATAAAATGCAATTTAAGTTGAGTTTTGTGATTTTGGAAATTATGTATTTTGTAAAATTATCAATAGTTTCCTTTCTGGATGTGGGTAGAATGTTGGGTTTACCCTTAATTTCAGCTAAACTCTGCTTTTCTTTTGTGCCTAAATTATTAGCTGTTCGGTACGTTATAATTTAAAGTTGCCGCCTTCTTACTGGGTTCCAGGAAGATGAATCGTCCCCTCTTGACCTTTTCATAATTATCACTCTAACGGAACTATTAGTGACATTTTAAGAGGTCACTTTTTGGTGGATTCGTGGTCGAAAATTGTACTGGTGTGGTAGCTATTAAATTTTTTTTTTGCAACCTCGTGTTGGATATTGCTGTTACACTAACGTATAACTTCCTTTTGGTGTTAGTTTTTGAAGTATTTTTGGTGCAATTCATGGTTTATTACCGTTGAATGATATTTGGTTGGAAGTATCTCGATTTGGAGGATTTGAACAATTTTCCCACGTGACTCCTGCGACCCCTCCTGCCATCTTGGGTAAGATATTTTCCTTTAAATCTTTTACCATCAGCTAAATCTTTCTACATTTTCAAAAAATAAATTTAGACTTAACATTCCAGACTATCATTGTTTATGTATATAAAAATAAATTCCTATTTTTGTTGCTCCTTATTGCAGTCTCGTATTCTGGGTTACTTATACCTCCCTGTTTGTCTTGAGAATTTTGATTTGATTGTCCAAGTAGTGTGATAGTAATTACTTAATCGATTTGTTTTTAAATAATTGGTTAATTGTTAGAAAGTACATTTCAATAAATTGTTTAAATATATAGGATTTTTGGCTTTATAAATAATATCGTTCTGGTAATGAATTTTTATAGTTTTTTATATCATCTTGATTTTCCATTTTGACTACTAAGAATACGAGACAATAGTTGGATTTAATTGCTAGAGGTTTAATTTTTTTTTAAATATTTTTAATAGGGTCTTTTATTCGGATTGAAGCCGTCATTTATTGGAACTATAAATATCCTTCATTGGATTTTCCTACAACGAAGTCTTTTTATGCGAGCTTACCATTCTCCATTATTTAGAAGCCATTTCCAATATTTAGAAGCTTTGGTGCTTGTTAGAAAATCTTCGATGACGGATGAAGATAAAACGAAGAGAACTATTTGGTGATGTTAAAGCTATTTTTGTTTATATCTATTCTTTAATTGAAACATTGTATGGTTGGTTTTTTTTCATTTTTCTTTTACCAAATATCTTATTTATTTTAGTAAGCTTCAATGTAAGCCTTAATTTGGTGAATTTTATCAATTTGATCACAATAAACATTGTTTTTTTTTGATAAATGCTATCCCCAAGAAGAGTACTTTAATATTATCGCTTTATTGAAACGTATTCTCATTTTCGAAATTTTCAGAAGTTTTAAATGTTAAAGCAATAAAAAGAAATTTTGTTGGTTTATTTAAATATACATTTTTTTTTAATGTACGTAGACTAATTGGAAAATTGTAAAAAATCACGTGATCACGTCATTTTACGTTGCTACAGTCATATCTAGATTAGATTATTTAATTAATTACATAATTAAATTGTTGAATGCACCTATAGAATATAATTTTGTGGTTGTTAATGATGTGCACCTAATTTGAGAAGTTTATTTCTGTATTTTTTTTTAATATTATTGTATAAACTTACAACGTTTCTCTGGTGGTGATAAATAGTTTACTGAGACGGAAATAAACCCTCATGATTTAATTTCAGTTTATGATTTTTTTTTCCCGTTTGTCAATCAAGACATTAGTTTATATTTACAATTTTTTGTTGACTATAAATATCACTTCTACCTTATTCCATTAAGTTTAACCCTTTTTTTTGTTGTTAGAAGTGATCTGTTTATCTTTGGGGTAATAGTTAGTTCGATTCAAGGTCCTTTATCCATCGGAAGAGTTCTGTTTTCTCTAGCCAACAAAACAGTGGCGCCGGCAACGAACCTCCCTACTCTCTGACAATTTTGAGCTAGGGCAACATTTTATCGCGCAACATGGCTACTTGAATCTAGCTAAGACTTTTTCTGCTTTGATTATTTGTTTAGGGTAGTAGTTACCATTGTATGATACTATTTTCAATTTTTTTTTTCAAACTAAAGCGAGATAACGTATTTAGAAAAATAACAATAAACTCATTGAATTTATAATAAATGTTCAAAATGGCCTCCGTCGACGTCAATACATAATTGCAAGCCATCTTCAAAGGATCGACTTACACTAGTTAACACATTTCTGTTTAAATTTGCACATTAATTTCTAAAAAATAGGTATTAGACTTTGTATCAAAGGCAACAAAGATTACCACGAGGAAATGACCTCTGATGTTTTTGAAAATTATTTTTCCCAGCTATTGGGTTTTTATGACTATGTTTCAATATAAATAAATACTCCTTTTAGTTATTTTTCATTAACCACCCTTGCTTAGGCTTTGAAGGATTTGCAGTGCTGTCAACTTCAAAACAAATGAACTTTAGTTAAAAATTCAAATCTGCTGTAGAATAATATAGAAGAGGGATGTCATCTTTAACTATAACAAATATTAAAACATAGATTAGTTGAAAATTTGTATTAAGGAAAAGTAAATAGTGGATATAATGAAAATCAAATTGTTCAAACTACCGTACAGGTTGGAGTAATTATTATAAATATTGGAATTTATCTTTGGCTTTTAAATTTTCATTATCGTGGATCTTTCTATATTTATGCCGAAAACCCATCCAGTTCTTTGAATTGTCGTTGAACTTCCTCAGCTTAATCTTGGACAGATTAAATTTTCTCTTTGAGGTTTTGCTCGAATAGTTTCTTTTTTGATCTGTCTTCATTTTCATATTTTATAAGAACATTGAGTTCAGTTAACAGAGAATATTTTAATTTATCGTCTACATAGGCTTGTTTGTAGTTGCATCTTCCAGATTTCGTAGAAGATACTCCAATTAAAACCACAGTATTTCCTTGTCTTCAAAGGAACCCTCTTTCTGTAAGAATTGCATCATAGGAAGTTTAGTTTAACCGTTCAGTTATTTATTGTTCTTAGCAAAATTCATATAAGTACATAAAGTGTTTTTAGCCTTGCAAATTAATAACAATCAATCACCGACATTTTTTGTTAAATCTATTTTTTGCGATGAGATTTCAATTTATATTCTATATAAAACACGCACCATTTTTCGGTGGATTTCAATGACACAATTCAAGCAAAAACTTTTTGTTTATAAATTAATCAGAAATTTTAAATTAGTATTGGTAAAATATAATGTAAATAAATATACCGTATCTATTATTTTGCAGCCAAAAGCGTTTTTTAGTTGAATTTGATATTGTTTGATTTAAATTGGCAGTTTAATGAATTTTTACTATGTCAAGTTTCATTATTTGTTTTGAGTATTAAATATTAATGGTCGAATGAAGGAATTTAGCAAATTAGCTTATTTGAGTTGGGCAATAAAGCAACATTTATATACAAGTAAACGTAATTACCTAATTTAAATTATAGAAAGTGTGATTTTCAACTTCAAATATCCCTTGGTAATGTAGCGTAGACGTTAAAGATTTAAAGAATGCTTTAGATGAAGGTGACCAAAGAGCAATTAATCAGTGAGGTTTAAAAGATACGATTAGCTTGATAAAGATGAAGAAAGAAGGTGGGAAGATGTTGAGAGATTTACTAAGTAAGAAAAACTTAACAGAAACTTCATTCCAGAAGCCATGATCAACTGAAGATACATGCCAAGACTGTTCCCAAAAAAATGTTGTATGGAATGGTCACCATCCTTTGGCCACTTCAATAAAAGAGGAAAATTCGTCAAGTGCTTCTGTTCTTAAAAGAGACAACATTTGAAACAATAAGTATGCCATCTAGAATGTCATCTTGTATCCCCAAAAACAGACGTTTTTCGATATTTCGTGGATTCAATATTGATTTGTAAGTTTTGAAGGTACCTACACATTTTGATTCTTTACAAATATTTAATATAATTTGGCCTTAAAATTCAATACAAAAAGTTTAAAATTATTCTGTAATAATTGAAAAAATAATTACAAATTGAGACACAAGTTTTGTTAAAAAATGTATTTTTTCATGTTCTTAAATTGTCATTGGTTTAATATAACCTATTATTTTAAGACAATAATAATTATGTGGATGGATTTACCGTTAACTCACATGAAGAATAAACTTAATTAAATAAGAAAATCTTAGTTTATGAGTTTATTTATTTGTAATACCATTGTATAGTTTGTTAAAAGCATTTATTTTTTCTGAAATCGTTTCGGAATACTTATTTTTTCAGACTAATTTCGCAAATTACGCTATTCTAATAAATTCATTTGTTGCTGGGCAAAATTTTACCGGCCTAGGCCTTAAAATTCAGCCTACGTCAGTTTTTTATATACAGTAAATTCAATAAATATACTCAAACAACCAACTAGTATTTATTTAATTATTTTTGAATATTTTGCAGTTGTGCAAATTATCCAAATAATCCAGTCAAAAAGTTTTCTTTGTTACTTTCCTCTTTATTTGTTATTTCTGAATAGTTAGCAAAGCTATTAATATTTTCTTCTTCGGCAATAAAACTAATAGTATTAACAGAATCCTCTATGTCTTTTTCACTTCTAAATATTTTATTTGCTATGTCTACTTTATTTGTGAAAAATGCTTCCGCAACACTTGAGGATTTCCATCCCCCATGTCTTTTTAAAGCAACTAAATCTGCTCCAGCATTAACCAAAATTGTTGCAGAGGATCGACGGAAACAATGTCCAGTGTATTC
>CM068983.1:24798463-24963368 GCA_035357415.1 Ophraella communa
AAACATCGATTTCACATCGTCCGGAGGGCCACAGGTTCAAGATCTATCAATATCTGTTTTTATTTTTGTGGTTGCAACCGGCAGACTTCTCTCCAGAAGTGCATCTGCAATTCTCGACCTTGTTTTTGACATAATTTATACAAGAAAACCGCTGTTCACACACATAGGTGCTTCCAAATGGAGACATCACGTTCTGGGCATGTTTTCAGATTTCAGGAAATGAGTTATGATTGACATATTTAGCATAGAAATCAAAAAGACCCACGTCGAACTTGTCTTTCAGTTCCGAATTACACTGCAAATCGATAAGTTCCATCTAAAAATTCACCGGCATGTCTTCAAACTGATACACTGAATGGTCGCGCAAAGAGACTGATACAATTTTCACTATCTCTGAAGTCAGAAAACCTCGATTGGAACTCATTTTTTAGTAAATTTATTGTACATTCGCAACTCTTCAGTTTAGGAAAGTGTGTAAACTCTTTTTCTTACGACCACATATGAAAGTGCTAGATTGCACACTTATTTGTACTTAAGAAAGTAGCTAATATCAATACACGTATTGAAAAGTAAAAAAATATAGTTGTGTCAAATATTGTATTGTAATTGCCAATACAAATTTTTCTGTATAAAGTAAGAATAAAGAATAAAGTTTCTTATAGGTTTTTAAATTTTGAAAAAATAAACAAATTTTTATTCAGTATTATTATTTTTATAAAAACACTTTTAGAAAGAAGAACAGTGTATTCTTCTTTTTATATTGTGTTTATGTTCCGTGCATGTGTCTGATGTGGATTTTTGAAGTTATGTTTGTGTTTCTGTTTACAATTATCTTTGTGTCAATTATTATTACATTACTTTGAAAATATTTGAACTGTGTTGTGATTTGTGTTCAAATACATACTACGTATACAAGAAAACTCAATTGACATTATAAAGTGTTAAAAAGATTACTGGGTTATGCATTTGAAAGAAAATTTGTTCTCCAGATAGTGAAGTGGATTTTACCACAGAATAAGGTGTATTCTGTGATTTTACTTTAAAAAATACTTTTGTTGAAGGATTTTTTACGTGTTCGTAGGAAAAATAGTGTACGTAACTCGTTGGAAAGTGTATTTCTTGCACTCGTTTAGTTTCTGCACTCGCCGCTACGCGGCTCGTGCTAAACTTTAACTCGTGCAAAATTTTACACTTTCCACACTTGTTATGTAATATACTATTTTCAACAACTGATTTCTCCATAAATCCAGTTTAAGCTCAAATGCCTTCACAGTGTCGGCGCGCGGTGCAATGAGTACAGATAACATAATATTATCACTGGGCGCGACACAATATTTTCATTAGCCCTGAGGGTCGTGGACTGCAAGAAATTAGCTGGCGAGTCGCGGGTTGAGGACCTACGTTTTAGAGATACCTCAGAGTGGCAAAAATGCTTCGACAATTGGTTCAAACGCATGCAAAAGTGTATAGATCTTCATGGGGAATATTTTGAAAACCAATATAGTGATTTTCGATTATTAATTATATTTGTTTTTGTTCTCTAATCACGAAATATAAACGGCAACCCTCGTACAAATGCAACAAATATGTGTTCTTGGAATCGAGGGCCTAATTTGGCGCCAAATTATCTTGAAATATGTATCCTGTGGTATTAGGGGTTGGTTAAAAGTGAAAGACTAGGCAACGGTGTACATTCCCATGTCGGCTTTGGAGAGAGAGAGGCATTGACCTGGACCGGGCGGGCCGAATGCCTACGGCCGCCCAAGTCGAATGCAGCAGCAACTCTTCTTGGTATATACACAACACACACCATTTTACCATCAGAGCACTTGTTTACACTCACAATATATTTATCTGGGTATAAAGTTTATTTAAAAATAATTAGAAAATAAAAAGATAAATCATTTTTCTATAATTCATACGTTTTTTTTTTAGTTTCATATTAAATGATATTCGATGTTGCCAGATTTAAACTTATGTACTGTAATGACGTTATTTTAATAATTAATGTCATGTTGTTTTTTATGAATGTAACAATAAATGAGTGTAGCTAACGTTAAGTTAGACGTTATAGAGATGATTGTTTTAAATATTTAATTTAATAAATGCATTTGATTAGGAAGTACCTTATCCGATTTTAATCACTGTTGAAATTTTCCTGATAAAAATTCAGTCGATCAATTTGACAAAGTGGGTTATAGATGTCGATGCGTGAGAAGGAAGAATCGATTCATTGTGCACTTTTATGATTTCCTGTCGATCGTCTAAAATTACAATATTGCATGCGGATATTGTTACGGTTAAGGAAGCGAAGATGCAAAATCGATATAGTTAAATTGTTCGCCCCTCGAGAACCAACCGTAGCTTGATGATGGGCTCAATGTTAGGCCGAAACTAAGTTGCAAACTTTTTTTTGTCCGTCATACCAAACTTTGGGTTTTCCAAAATGTTTAATTTAATGGTAAAAATATTACGTCTGATAAATGGATACATTTTCTCAAAGGAAAAGAGTTCGTCTTTCAGATAGAATTAAAATATAATATATTTATATAATATATAATATATTTTAATTCTATAATATAGGGTGTTCCATTAAAAAAATCGACGATATTTGCATTTAAAAAAGACCTTTTTTTTACACACCCTATATAATATTTTACTAATTAAACATGTATACTGAAAAAAAATTATACAAAAAGAAATTGTTCCTCAAAAACCGCACCTCTCTATGGTTTTAAGTCCCGATATATTTACAGTTAAAATGGTTCAGAAACTTCTGGGACACCCGGTATTAGGTATACAACGTATCTTTATCTAATTCCCACGTCTGCATCCCTTTTCATAAATTTTTTCGAAAAACGTTCCCTTTCAAAGATAGAATTTATGTTTTCTAATAAAATATACTAAATCAGTTTCCTTTTAGATCATTTTAAACACCACCAAGAATTCTTGGATCTTTATCTTTCACCCGATTCTCAGTATTTTCAGGTAATAAAATTGTATTTCGTTAGCGACGTTGTCGTGTTAGAGGGTGACTTTTTTTGTTAACGACCGTTTAATTATTTAAATTCTTTTTTTTTGTTCTATTTTTTTTGTAAAGGATACATGAATGAATCTAGAATTATTAAACGATTACGCAGTGCATTTCCTGTTAAAGTAAACTTGAACCGATTGACGCGTTAGGTTAGTTAGCATGATTCGGCAACACTGTAAGCACGCCATCTCGCGTACATCGTCCCGCCGTTTTCTTTCAGTCGTTTTAAAAGTGTGTACAGAGAATGTGAGAGTTACGATAACAGTAATTTCACGGCATCACGTAGTTGTTTACTTTGTAAATGATACATATACATCGAAAATGTGTGCGGTAAAGAAATATCTTAGTTGTTGTAATTTTGTAAAGCACGTGGTAAACGACGCCAGTACGTTATTAATTACACCATTGAAGTAGGTAGTTTTACTGATAACGATGTATTTAGACGTTATACGACTGTTTACGACATTTACGGAAAATATCTATTTAATTTATCTATGGAATGTACCGCCTTAATAAGTGTTTTGAATTATCAAGAACGTCCGGGATGCATTTTTGTATAATTGTTCTCAATAATAAGGTAAGATTTTTTTTTCACGTATTTAATGAAATTTATATATATAGCGATGTCGAAGAAAAAATTGTAAAAGGTGAAATGACCGCATTAAATATTTTTGAAGTTCATATACCGGATTCGGAGACCGTGAGAGTCTTCTTGGCTTTGGAATGCGTTGTACCGTTATGAGAAGCAAACAAAACATAACCCCTTACCCCACATCCTCCGTCTCGTTTAACTGCGCATAACTGACATATTTGCCGTGTTTTTCTTTCATACATTAAAACTTTATTTATCTATTTTGTTTGGTATAGGGTTTATTCATTTTTTGGTGTGCTTGTAAAAATTTTCATAGGATTATTGAAATCGTATTTTAGGTTAAAATATTATTCTTCTTCTTTTTTTTTTTGAATCCCATCTATGTTCAATGTACAGAAATTGTCAAAAATGGGCAAATTATCCAAGGGATATTACCCAATAAAGGAAGAAGAAGAAGAAGAAATTGTCAAAAAATTCATGAAATTAAAATGACGGTTACGTTTTCGATAAGGATGTGACTATGAAGAATGATCCTAACAAAATTTGAATTTGTGTACTTGGAAAAGTGTAATATAGAAGCTTGTGTATTAAGTACAGTCCAATGTTTATAAACTTTAATAAGTTTTAAAATGTTATTTTCTTTTGTATTAGTAAGTATTTGTGTATATTAATGTATCTTATTTTTTATACTACATTGCTCTAAAAATAGGTACCTTTTGGGCAATTATTATTCTTAAATACAAACCAATTCCAAATAGGTAATTACAATGCTTAGAGTTTAATTTAGCTTTTTATTATTAAATTTTGTTAAGGAGAAAAATATTCTTCATACCTTTCTATCGAAAAAGCTAACTGTTATTTTGATTAGTTTTTACAGCATAAGATGCTTTCTTGAAAAAATTCTCTTATTTAACCTATTTTTACTTCTTACATATCATTATCATGTTTTTTTAGGTTTCTCAATCTTTCAAATTCTGATCCAATTAGCAAGTCAACTTAACTGTTTTATCTTCATTTAAACCAGTCTTCCTTATTTTTGACATTCTGCATTTTCTTTAAAGACATAAATATGATGTTAGATATCATGACATAATTTGTAAATCATTATCAAGGTAACCTGTTTTGGGACTATCCTTTGTAAATAGATCAGAAAGATGTAAAGATGTTAAATACAAAATATTCAAAGGTTAATGTAGACCATATCACTTTATTTTGGTTTTCGAAACAATGCCTTATTTATATAAAAAGATTTGTTGATCTTTTGTTAAAACCATATATTAAATGTGGAAAAATGGGCATAAAAGTACATTTATTTGTGCAATGTCAAATATGCCTTCCTACTTAAACCATATTTAATAATGTTTATTTGTTCAGTTTAAGATTTTGCAGGAAATAGATCATCAAAAAAATGTTAGGCATATTTGGGTGGGTTGGCAGATATGCTTGACTTTTTAATACAAAGGTAAAATGTGCAAAATATATTATTCTCCTTGAAAAAAATGTATAAAATTAATATTTACTTGTATAGATTGTCCTGAATTGAATGTTTTAAACATTGGGATTAAATTAAGCAGTGGTGAATAGAATAATATTTAAAATAAACATCCTTAAAGAATTTGTATAAGAGAACAATGCATAGGTAATTTTAACCTGCAAATTTATTATTTTGAAATATATATTTCCAA
This sequence comes from Ophraella communa, assembly GCA_035357415.1. NCBI lineage: Eukaryota > Metazoa > Arthropoda > Insecta > Coleoptera > Chrysomelidae > Ophraella > Ophraella communa. Next base: position 24,803,775 of record CM068983.1, read on the forward strand.
TAAGCCTTTTAGTAGATTATGACAAAAACAAAGCCTTGTAATTATGTGTTATTAACTCTATACACATTATAATAATATAAAAACAAGCATCAGAATTTTCAATAAATATATATAATTTATTGTCCAATTTCAACTTCAAATAATTATCAAAGAACTGAATTTATGAAAAAGAAATTTTTTTATAGCATTTAATTTCCTTCAGAAACATGTATTGCTTTTTCCAGTATATAGGTACACTCAAAAAATTTAATTTATTTTCTCGTGTAAACATAAAATAGAATTTCATGATAGCCCTTGCTTCTTGAGTCCAGTGGTTGGTTATTTTTATGACAATTTCCATAGCTTTATGCTCTTTTCCTTATATGTGCCAGCTTTAAATTATATATTTCACCATATTTACTATTTAATTAATTACTAAATTGATTACTTCTTGGCAGGTTTCTGGTTTTTATTTCTGGATTGTTTCCGCAACTATTTCTTCATTTTTTTACCAACCATTAATCTTATCATAACAAATTTGTAGTTTTGTAGAGTAATGTTCTTTTTATTTATTGTTTCCACAAAAATCTATAGAAATTTAAAGTTGTAAAAGATATTACATGTGGTAATATTTCTGATAAATGTTAAAAATAATACCTTTAACAAAATCTGCATGAACTTCACCTCAAAAAGTAAATAATTATATATAAATCTAACTAGGACATGAAAAAAATCCAGAATTTATTGCTGTATGCAAAGCACAAACAATGAGAAAATTTAAGATTATATACAATGAACACAAGAATGCAAAACATCTACATGAAGACAAAGACAAAACATTAATTTGCTTTTTTTTGAAGACTTGGAAATTAGTAGGCACAATAGATAAATCCACTGTTGAATTGTTTAGTTTAATTAATGCTTGATTTCAGATTTATCTATAAATATATAGGATATATATGACATTTTTTCAGTAAAATTAAAGTGGACCAATAAGAAATTTTCTGATTGGTCCTTGAATTTGGATTTGTAATATTATTTTGATCTAAAAACCATAGTACATTTCTTTTTTACATTAGACCTATCCAAACAACTTCTATGATTAATTTATTATTACTTAAAATGATCAATTAATTTGGTTAATCTTAATATTCCATTATTTATTATTGATTTTTAAACGTTTTTCATTTTAATTGTACTTTTTTGCGAATATTTTCTAGTTCATTAAATATTAAATCTCAGTCAATTTAACGGATATTTTATACACGTTTGCCATGTTGCCACGTCTTGTAAAAATTATTAACTATCAAGTTTTTCTTCTATTTATTTTGAATTGGTGTTAGAGTGAAAGTTGTAACTTTTATAAATGTTGTTATATATTAGATCAATTTAAAATATCGCTTTTTATCAATACATTCATTCATATTTTCATTCAAATAGTAGTGATCGTTTTGGAAAGGTTTGTGTCTTTTATATTGTATCGGAGGCAAATTTATATGTCATTGGTCACATCAATGTCGGATTGGAGTTGAAGGAAGGTCGTTTTGTGCGTATCGTGACGACCTCGATTTTGTGGCTGGATGATGATGATGATGATGCTACGGCATTGTCCTTGAGTATTTTACGCACCGATATCCTCCTTCATTCACTGACAAGTGCATTTTTTTCTTTTGTTTTCTCGGACACCGTGAGTAAATGTGATTATTTATTAGATGCGTGATTTTTATCATCCCTATTTTGTTTGAAGTTATTATATATACAGGGTGTACCAACCTTAGGACAAAGTTCGGTATATGGGTTGTTTTAGGAGATATCAAAAAATGTTATTTACAAAAATAGTACATGTCTTTAGGGACCATATTTTGAAATTACCTTAAACTATACAGAGTGCTGAAGGACTCTATATAACGTATCAACAGCTTCAAAAAAATGTGAGCAGTCCGAATTCGATATAATATACAGGGGTTCCAATTTAAAAAATCACATGATTGGTTTTTATTGTAGGCACTATATTGTTGAACACACTTTAACAAAATATTAGTTGACTTGATTGCAGCAGAGCGACAGGTGCACCAGATTTTGTAACAGATAAACAACATCAAGAAAAAAAGAATAATAATATAAGAAAAATAAAAAATTTGTAGTAATTTCACCTTTAATTAATGTAAAAAACAGAAAATAATAAGAAATCTTGTTGAGTTTTCTTGTCAAATGTATTTTATTTTCTTTATTTGGTAAGGATCATTATTTCAATCTAGTTTTTCAAGTGTTGTGAGTTGTACAAATATTTTATTACTTCAATTTGATTAATGTACAATTTAAAATCAACTAAGTTTGTTAAATTTACCGAGAAAATCTCAATATGGTAGAGGACTGCGCGTTTCTCTGTATTAGGGTGAGTCATTTGAAAAATGTATCATTATTGGGAAAGAGAAAAAATCTAATAATTTACAAATCATCATTAGAGCATTTCACATCAAAATTTATCAACATCGTAGATAACTTCCTAGTCTTAACATGTCATTTCTGGGAAAAGTGATTTATCTACTGTCTATAACCGTTCCAAGAATCGTATTAAAACTTTTAACTAACGATTAAGGAATTAAATTATTGCCCCAATCGTATATTATCTATGGAGCCACCTACCGGATACAGTATTATCAGTAAACAAAAAGAAAAAATTTCATTCTATTGAAGAATGTTGGGCAGAATTGGTATGAGAAAACAAAACACATTTATTTACTGTCATCTTTGTGGAACTGTTGTAAAATTTCTCGCCGCAGCCAAATACCTACCACACGCAATTTCTAAGAATTATTTTTTTTAGAGCACAACCAAATTTTCGTTTGCCCTTTGGGCCTACCTGAACCGACATCGAAGTATAGAAATATTTCTTGGAAGCAGAGACCTTCCCTTATTCTTGATCAAACATTCCCATCGTGATGACATACGAAAATTTGTTGTCGAAAATAAAATGAATGGACAGTTTTTATGTTTTGCCATTTTGTGGAACTTGGACGTTTATAGTGATTGTTTCATTAGCAGAGGTACCAACACATTGTTTAGCTATTCTGATATTCAAAATTTTGTAAAATTTGATTAACCTCAAAACTTAGTTTTAAATTCCCACTCATAGATTTCTATTTTCGTAAGTGGTCAAGTTTTAAAGAACTGTTAAATGAAGATTAATAAAAAACTATTCGTTTTGAATGTAACTTGCATCCCATTTTTCTAAATTCATTACTTTGAATGTTAAACCAAATTGTACCTGTTGTTTCTTTCAAAATATCCAAATATTAAGCAAAATTTCCGAAAAATATAGTAAAAAATCGAAAGGTGTAGCAGTGATTTCCAGTCTAGAGTAAACGGACACATCCTGTCCTGTACTAATTACCAATTTTTGGTACCGAGTTGTACTCGTTTAGAAAAGCTCAGTGTTCGATTGAGAAGGCAAGTACAAACTTGGTTCCCAAATGAATATAGAAAATTTATTTTCGTTCAAGAGCAAATGGGCACTTCCGATTGTGTACTGATTACCAACATTTTGTACTGAGTTGTACTCGACCACCTAAATTTATGGAGAATAAATTCCACGAACAGGCAATATCTCCCATATTTTCCCATAATGCCTCGTATTCTCGATTAATTCCCGTATTGCCCCGATATTCCCGAATAATTTCTCATATAATAATAAATTAGCACAAGATGCATTTTTTTTTGTAAAATGTCTGCTTGATAGACACTCCATTAAATTCCTGTAAATTACCCCTATATCATTACCAGACTTCACAGTACATTTTTTCTTTTTATGTGTATCTGTGTAGGCAACCATCATCACACATACGGTTTGTAAAACTTACCGCGAAAGAAGAATATGTCTTTTTTTTCATTTATTTTTGTCAGAACTATACCTGCTTATAAATTCTTAGAAATACAATGCGTTTGAACGAGGGCAAACTTACACTGGATTTCTTAGAACGACTTCTACCTCAGAACAAAAAGAATAGAAAGAAAAAAAAAGGTGGTGACTTTTTTTTCTGTGTTGGGGATTCGTAACACCCGTTTTGTTACCTGACTTATTCTAACGCCGATGTCGTTGAACTCGCTTTCAATTTTAGAAAGATATTAATAGTAAAAAAATACATTTATATATATATAATCAGATTTTCTGTTGCTCTTTAGCGACAAGATAAATATATATATTTAGTCACTACCTGTTGCCGGATAATTTCCCTTGTATACCTATGCAATACAGAAACAATTCTTGTTGCGGTGTTGCCAAACCGATCGAATTGACACGATAACCGGGGAAACGTGACAATCGAGTATAATAAAATAAAATCCGTGATTTTGTTTTTTTTTTTTTCTTTTTTATTTGGCACGATCCTCAGACGGTTGTCGACCTTCACACAGCGACACCCCGTATATATATTTCTGGAAAATGAGTTCACGCCTACCTACCAAGAGTTATTTTTAATTTTTTTAGGTCAGATTTTTGACGTGAGCGTTTAGGAATGTGACATACAAATTTACAGGCGGCGGCATTTAAATTTCCCATTTGATAAAATTGTGCGTAAAAATACGCCAATACGCATTGAATACAGAATTTTGCATTGACTTTCTTGATATAGATATTTGTACATAATCATCTTTTTACAACAAATAGATGTTGAATCTTTCTGTTGGGTTAATATTGTCAATATCTGTGGACGGTAACATAGAATTGAAAGTTTCAACAAAATATGGCCCTAGCCATGTCAGGCAGTTTTCTTTGACAATGGTACACAGGGTGCAAAATCAGGCGAATAGGACGCGTATTTGAGGCAGTTATTCCGCAGTTCTTTTTTCTTACGAACTCGCACTGTTAATGTTATCAAAAATTTTAAAAGTAGGTAATTTTGGTTAACAGTTTGACCCTCTAAAACCAATTCAGCCTTCACGATGTCGTTGATATCCAAAAAAAAAACAATTACTATTTTATTTTTGATCCAGGTTTCATCAAGTGATGATGTTTTCTATCAGTTTGGGCTCTTAGTCGAATAGCCTCTGAAGAAAATTTTAGTAGAATTTTTGATTGACGGGCACTGATTTTTTTTCATATTGTATTCGACATGTAAAATTTTTCTGACAGTTTTCTTGACAGTTGACAGTCTCAGCAATCATCTGTATGCTCATGTGCAGACTTTTGCGCACAAGTTAATTGATTCTGGTGACAGTTTCTGCGTAGTTGAGACATGGACATGTCTTCCAAGGCGTTGATTTTCTTTCGTGCTCTCTTTGTCTATATAAACACGCACACAAGATAAAGAAATCTCATCTTATTCCTCTTTCAAAAATGTATAGCAAATAATCTTTTCTGCGCGACCTTAATAGAGAAAGTAGAACTACTCTGGCAGTCTCGTAAGTTAATAACTAAGTTGATCTCTTAAGTTAGTGAGAAATATGTCTCTGCCCTTGAAGACGATTTACGCTGAGGATGTCCAGATGTGCTTTACTATTATATAAGGCTCACACATTTGGCGCCCAACGTGGAGAAACACGCAGTTATAAAGAAAGACTCGCGAAAAAACGCAAATCGATGGTGCTGTCTTGTATATTGCCATAGGCGCAATGGTACCTATAGATATGGATCTTATTATGTACTTTCAAGTGGTAAAACAATTAATTCTCATATTCTGAATATTATTTTAAACTTCTAGACCGACTGAAAGCAAACATTTTCTATAAAAGACTTGGTTTAAATATCACAAACATGATTTTTCGTCAAGGAAACGCATCATGTTACAAGAGCATGTAGATAATAAATAAATAAATTTCTACAGCATCTGCTGTATAATCTCCAGATTTCTTTCCTAGCGACTTTGGTCTGTTTCCAGAGCTAAAAATTTATGGGCATAAATAATAATTGGGTATGCCTGTAGTGCTTTAACACTAATGCATAACCAATACCTTTAAAGCATGTTTTCCACTAGTTTGGGATGGCTTTTAAAACGAAATACTAAAAAAAATTTAATTCTTATATCTACAGAAAATATTTTGAATGGTGATGCTTTTAATATTTCAAATTCAATACTGAAGAAACAATAACCCAACGGCTATTGTAATTTTCCGACATATTATTTCGTATGAATAAAACGAATTCGAGGCTCGATCGTATCATATTAGTATGTATTGTGAAGAAAGGATCAGTTATAGTTATTACGATTTGGAGCCGTTGAAAAGTACGTCAACGAATTTTAAATAGATTGGAAGTGTCTATTCGTAACACACCAACGGATTTTTAATTTTTTTTTAGATATAAATAATATTTTGATTAGTTGAAGTATATTTAGTCGTATGGTTGGTTTATAGTTTTGTATTAGTTTTAGCATTAACGTCTTTTTATTCTCATACAATCTCAAAATACTTAATTTTATACGAAGTAAATCATCTAAATTTCAAATGTTACTAATGGGAAACCAAATGAAAAACCCAAAGTCTATGTCACAGAATTTTATTCTTTATGTTGATGGAAAACAATAATAGCAAATAGTTTCGGCCTAACATTGAGGTCATCATCAGGCTTGGCGTAAATATTAAAACAAACATAAAAGTAATGACCACAATTATAACTTAAAATATAAAATTACAAAATTTTCAAACAAACTAACAGATTAAAATTTAAATAAATATAAGAACATGTATGATAAAACGTATAAAATAAAGTTTTATGTTGTTCATTTATGAAGTAGATACATCAATGTGTATTTCCCTTTTGCTGTCACACACTTCAGCGTTTTTTTAGTTTTCTTAACAATTTTGAAAGACTGGAAGTCCTGGATTATTTACGTTACTACTTAAATCAAAATCAGTGTTATTACTTAATTGTCACACCTTGTACAAGATTCATCACCTTATTGGAATTGAAAAAAGGAGCAGAAATAATTTAAAGGGTGGTCAACAGATGCAGATGCAGATGTATTATTACGGAATCTCCCTTAAACTCAGCAGTTTCATCCATTATTATCATTATTATGTAAACTTAAAAAGGAAATAATTATTAAATGGTTGGGTTAGGTCATAAAGACCAACAACCACCGGATAAAGAATAAGATGGAGTAAAAAAGTAAGTGAAACTATCCAATCACAGCTTAAGACGTTGCAAGGCTATATCAGACTTGACAAAGTGAGGCAAATCGTACACCAGGAACAAAAAAGTTGATTATTGTCCATATGAACGGGCACAGGGCTGATAAAAGATTTGAGCATATTAAACCAGATATGTTTGTAAATTTCATTATCTAATTTCTCGTGTTCTGTCCTTTGATCATCATTTATGATTAATTTTGTTATTTTAATCTCTTTATGGTTGTGTTTATCGTGATTTAGTAATAATAGTGTAATTTCATAACAATTTTTGGATTACTTTTTAATCTTGATATGCTTTCTTCCATGAATGTTTTACATACTCCCTATTTTGGTATTTATTTACTCTTTCAATCAATCAAATTAATCTTGATCGTTAATCTTACCATAACTTTTTTCTCTCCAAAAACACCATCGATTGAAATATTCGTATGGTGGTGCAGTAGTCACTTCCTAATAGATTAGCAATCGAATTCTTTACTTACAAGTCACTTCCTGAAATACCAATGGTCGGTCATTTGCTCATTTCTCGGCATATATTTCTGCAAATAGATAAATTACCAAGAATATAACGTTATAATATTGTCTCTGAGAAAAATAATAAATGTCACCAGTTACCGTCTAAAACTTTTGAAGAAAATCTTTTGGAATTGTGGTCGAGATATAGTCATTAAATCATTTGGGGAGTGTGGGCTATAAAATGTCGCTATTGCAAGGGTGTTTAATACGTTTTGATTTACCGGGTTTATCAATAACCCCGACTTATCTAATCATTTTCAGAAAAAAACTGGGTTTCTATGAGAGAATGATAATTTAATTATTCTAACCTAACCAATCTCTTTGGCTTAAAAATTTATTTGAATTGCTAACATACTAGTAGAAAATGATGAAACCTGAATAATTGTTGCAAATCTCAAATCAATTTAAATACATTATTTACGTATTGATAATTTATTCTTCTATCACATATTTTTGTATTTATTTTGACATTTGATGATTTACAACTTATTTATTTTTAAATGTTAATTAAATTATGTGTTAAATATTCTCAGTGGTATTTTTTTCAGGCACCTAAGGGTTTTATTTTAATTAAGGTTTTTATTTATTTGGAAAATATTTTAGAAAATGGTTCTGATGATGGCTCAGTAAGCCTAAAAAACATTATAAAGTTGTATACACCTAAATAAACCTGTGTTCGGATTTTTATGTCATTTAGTATAATTTCTCACGAATCTTTGTTACGATTTAAAGCTTTGAATGCTAGGGTTTACAGATACTTGAAAGTGAATAAACCACCTGTTGAATTCTTGGCAAATGCTCTTTATAATGGCGACATTTAGTTAATTTTAACATACACATTCTAGCTATAATGGCATTCTGAATCATTTTTCTATTTAAATATTTATCTGCAAAAAAAATAATTTATCGAAAAGTATCGAAACAGTTTTAATTTGTTAACAATTTTTGTTGAAATAATGAAGAATTTAGAAGAAGACATTTTCTCTGATAGAATATCATTATATTATACAATAAAAACAATTTATTTTACTATAAAAATTATCTTTATTCGTCTAATGACATGATAGTAATAATTTCGAGCAAGAAACCATCATCAGTTTATTACATCTAAGCTATTTACTCTAATTTGTGTAATATAAACGTTTTATAAAATATAAATGATAAATAGTATCGTCATTTTATGTAGCTCTATTATAATTTTTTTTTATTTTATTTGAATGCTGTTTTTTGCTTATTATCCAAACCAAAATTAATAATTTGTGAGAAAATCTTTTAAACAGCTAATTAATGTGTATTTAGGCATCGGAGAAGAATATTTAAAATTTATTTACAAAAATTACATTTTGTTTAATCGCAAAAGGTATGTCATGAATGAAAAATAAATAAAATATTTTTATGATTACCAAAATTATTTAATTAAAATAATAAATTTGATACTAGAAGCAAAAAATAAAGAACTAAGAACAATAACTGTGACAAATAATGAAAATAAGAATTGTTTTAAAAACTGAAATAATAGTTAATTATGATGTACGTGTTAAAAGTACATTTTTAAAGCACTCTTGTTGATGAAGTTACAGTGTTTTCTGTAATTGCGAAAGACGTGTGGCTGTGATGAAGCACTTCAACAAAAATTTCGCCCCTTTGGATCATACTAGCAATCTTGTTTTTGCCTTCAATCGATTCTTCTATATACTTTTCTGCAACTGAAGAACTCTTTCATCCACCGTGCTGTTTTAGAACTTTAAGGTCAGCTTCAGTATTGGCCAACAACGTTGAGGATTACCTCCTGAAGCAATGACCTGTATACTTTTCTGGTTGGTCTAGTTTTAAGAACTCAGCTATTTTCTTAGGTGCTCCGCCAACAGTATGTATACCAGCTCTTTGAGACAGACATTTTCCTTGTCTATAACCCACCAAAAGAGCTTTCAGGGAGACGTGTTGCCGTAAATTCATGTATTTTCTAAACACATTCAAATAGTGAACCTCATTACTGTTAATCACAGTGAAAGATCGTCTAATATGCGTTTTTGTCTAGTTAATCTTAACTACTAGCTGAGTACCCGTTTCCTCCACATAACTAACTTCTAAATTATAGAAGATTTTCCCTTCGGCAACCTCCATCAGCAACTCCAAGTAATGCTATCACTTTGAGTAATAGATATTCTTTATCTGGAGCGTCCCTCATGAAATTTTTAATTTGTTCCTTTGTCAGCACCTTCGACTTTGGGAAACTTGATATGTTGACATTTTCATTAACCATAATCATTGATTTTACCATCGAGTATTTGGACCATAATGAAGAAGGGTTGAACGTTTTTGACTGAAAATTTAAATTTAATATGTCTGCCTTTATTTACCTTGTTACTTGGTAACCGCTGTTTATTTTTTATTTATAAAGCAAATCAACCATGTTAAGAATAAATCAAGTAACATAATTTTTCACAGCAGTCTACATGACTTTGTACTTGTAACGTAAATAACTATTGCACGTGGACACATACCTCGTATGCCATGAGCAGACTTTCCAATAAAAATATTGTTCACATGTATTTACTGTCTGAATTAAATTCGTCGCGAGTGTCAGATAAAGCACAATTTTTTTCTAAACTACCTACACCACCACCACCACGTATATTATTGCATCTCCCCGTTCGCAAGGGTTATTCCCTGTAGCGTTTATCGGTAAAGAAGAAGCAAATCCAAATCAATATGATTGGATTTTAAATGAGCAACATGCCTCTAGAGATCGCCGTCTAGAAGTTAATTACGTTACGTTTCAATCACGATATAGGAAGGAATTCTTTCAACCCTACCCCCCTCCCCCTACCTCGTACACCCACCCCGACCGATATTATTCCGATAAAGAAAATTATATAGCTTCACAATATTTACGATAAGTCTTGTGGAATTTTAATTTGGAAATTTTTCTATCTAAACCATTCTTTGATAACAATGATGTTTGTTAGAGGTTGTTCAATTGATATATTTGTAATTTAAATGAAAGTGACTTATTATAATAATAATTGTTTATTTATTAAAAATATAAGATACAATAGTAAAAATATAACGTAAATAAACGAAATAAGCCACAGAAGTTATAAGAAAACAGCTTGTATGTGGTACAATAAAAATATCTATAACTAATTGAAATAAAAAATAATAAATTTCTATAAATACAAACATATAAGATAATTTTTTTTTATTGTCACATTTGTTCCTGAATACATATTTATATTTATAAGCCACACTTAAAAGCCCATTTATGGCCTGTTATGTTACTGCAAATGTAAATATAAAACGTGCCAATGAAGTTGATAAAAATTTGTTCTCAACTATTCTTTTTTTATTAATTAAAAAATACGTTAATAGTCCTAAACAATTATGAAAATGAAGAAATGAATGAAACCATTGCAGCTAAAAAAAAAATTTTTCGTGGCGTCACGATATTTAAATGGAATTTTTTTGACAGCTGAAACCATAGAGAACGCTGGAACCTCAACGTACAGACCATAGACAAATAAAAATTTATTATATATTTCTATGATACAGAAATTTTCCTACAAAAACCAGGCAAGCTTAAATTATTCCCGGAAATTTTCTTTCGGACACGAATATTTTAAAAAAATTGTTTTTTTCATAATATTCGTGCCCTCAAAAAAATTTACGGAAATAATTTAAGCTTTTGTGTTATTATAAGTAAAAATTCTGTTTTTATTTTTGCACTGATTCTTTCAAGTTATCTTTACTATCTGTTTTAATAATTTTCAATTATTTGGAATCTATAATTTTGTAAATTTTTTAAACATTTTCGTAATTCAAGTTTACCACGATTATCAGTAACATCAAAAACTACTGGTTAAATATTATACCTACAGCAGCAAAAGAAAGAAATTTTAAATCTAGATTTTAATAGTTCCAATCAATCAAGGTTTTATAATCATTGGATTATGGGGGATTCTGCTCTTCTTGAGCTTATAATCTTTACGATTTTATTTTTTATTTTTAATATTGTTTAAGTAAAATCTTTAAATTAGAGAAGTTTTTTTAAAAAAATATTTTGGGAAAATTATTCTTCAAAGGTTTTTATCACTCTAGACTGAGTTTGAACCATTTTGGACAACAATTTATTATCTCGGAGGACTATTTACTCATTTAGATCGTTATTAAAAGCTTCTATAGTGTTGTTGGAATCTCACCTGAAACCTTTTGTTACATTTTTAACTTTAAAACATCTTCAGGTCTTTGGCACTATCGTTGGACAAGTTATACGAACTTTTGGCACACTTTTGAACAGCACCAAGAGTTATTCTAGCATATTTTAATAATAAATTCTTTGTTAAATTTATTGTACTAACCTTTACTCTTTGGAAGTCCATCTTATTAAGGATAACTCAAACGAATGATTATTTATTCTTGGTAAATTGTTTGTATTGATAAAGGTTTTTTTAGAAAATTCACATTTCAAACAATGTTGTCTCACGTCCAAGGTTTGGAAAAAGTTTGAAAGGATAATAGATAAATAAATGTTCCATAAGAAACGAAATTTCAAAACCAAATCTTTAAAAAATATGCCATAGACCAAATTAATGGAAAATAGGATATTTTAAATGGTAGAATTTAGTTAATGGAAGTGAAAATTTAAATTCCTTTTAGACATAGTAGACGTAAAAAGAATTCATCAAATATAAAGATCCAAGCAAGAAAGGAGTAAAAGACTAATATTTAGTTAAATCCATTTGTCTAGAATGAGTTGGATATGGAAAGATTTTAAAAGAGTACCCAATGGGAATTTATTTTGGGTCTAAGTCGAGAGAAAGACAGAAAAAAAGAATAAAATGTCCAGGACAACGAAGAACAAGATGCAAAGGTTTTTGATTATTAGAGAGGAAAATTTAATGCAGTAACCGGAAAAACCTGGAATAAAGGCATTGATGAGAATGCAAAAATACAGTAAAATATCGATGCAAAGAATATAAATAAGTATACGTAATAAATAAAATAAATAATAAAATTGCCCTGTCTTAAAATGTTTTATTTTGTCCAAGAAATATTATGAATATTTTTCTGTATTTTTTTTATCTTAAAAAATCGAGAAAAAATGGGAATAAAATTATACCTTGGGGTTGAATATTATTGAAAAGAAAAACTGGATAGAAAACCAATCTTTATACGTGTATATATACGCAAAAATTCAGTAATAATTATTGAAAAGTTATTTTTGTTGGAATCTAAATTTCGAAATAAATTATTTTGCGCCGCAAAATTATAAAATTGACTGATGCGGTCGGCCATCTTAGTTTCGGTCCTCGCTAGGCGGAGTTTCATTCCACCGGCGAATCAAAGACATACTGCGAACTTGTTTTACGTTAATCGGTACAGTTATCTGTAATAACGTGCAAATATGCTAACTTTCGTAGTACGGTGGAATTATATCTACGCGTGGAATTAATATTATTTAGAGAGCAAAAAATTTGTAACCGTATCAAACGTGGAAATGGGAATTAATACATTATTATTTTTCTAATACCTTATACAGGGTGAGTCTAAGGTTCATGCGATTGAATTCAACTGGTGATTGTCTATAATTAAAATGGGTTATCCTATGTACGATTACCATTGAAAGGTGGGTTATTTATTCTGATAATTATGTGGAAAATAGTTTTCGTCTATTTCAACTATTTTTTTTATTGTTGTTTTAGCCAGTGGGCATACAATTAGGCGATAATTTTGCGCTAGTGTAAAAAATAAAAAAAAAAACCTTTATAAAGTTATAAATAAAATTTACCTTAGAAATTGAAATTTTGATTTCAATTATTTATTATATTGATGTATGATTTTTTCGAATTTCATCTAATAAAGTCGCCAGTAATACACAAATAGTGAAAAAAATAATTAATTTAAAAATTAAAAAAAAATTATAACCCATTAATATCCCATTACGAGACTAGGCTTAAAATTTGTGTTTTGAAAATTTTTAAAAAAAATTTGAAGATAAACAAACAATCTTAAAATTCTTGATTTAACTTTGGAATTAAAAAAAACAATCAAATTTATGATGCATAATTTTTTGCATAAAGTTTTCAAAAAGTTCTTCAAAAAACAAGAAATAAAAAAAAAAGTCCCAAATCGGACAATTTTTCACCAAGTTATGGATATTTAAAAAAAAAATACCCGAAATTTTTGAAAATTCATATCTCTCAATTGGCTGAATAAAAAAATTTGAAAAAATTTATAGAAACCTTTTTCGAAGGGTACAAAAAGATGCCCAAATGTCAGCGAAATCGGAGATGCAAATCCAATCGGTGGGATGAGTTGGCATGGAATGCCCTATATCTATCATCTTTTTAAACTTCAGAAAAGGCAATAATTGATCGCATTGCGAAACCTAATTTTAAAAATTTCCGGTACTTTATTCATCTTTGAATCTGTTTACTTAGAGATCTGTGCCCAACTCTAGTTTTAATTGAACTACGATTGAATTTACTGCATCAACGATATATTATAGTTTTTAAGGGTCGTTTATCCACATATTCTTGTTGAGAACGAAAAACTTTCCTTGGAATCCCATTTTTCATCCAAATTAATTTTCATAACTCTGTGATTACAAAACAAATAACATCAAAACTTAATTTTAAATATATCGAATTTTAATATGGTGTTATGTCTAGATTTTACCTATATTGGAGGAGCAAAGGATTCATTTTGGTAGATCTAAAAAAGGATAATACGTTTATTGATATGTGATATGGGTAGGTACGTTTATAAATGTGAAGTACTAACCATATTTTCGTCGGACTAAAAGTGATACGTCACGAGACGTGACGTGTTTAGTACACGAAGGTGATAAGAGAAATCACGGGTAGTTATAATATTTCGCATTTATGAACGGGCCTGCTCGATACCAACGTCAAAATAGTATTAGTCATTGGAACAATTTGATGTGTTAAACAAATTAGAGAATCACGTTATTCGATGACGCATTCGGAAAATGTAGAAAATTAAATTCAAACGTAAATAATGGATTTTATGGTTCATGTAAATACTACGTCTGTTTAAGGGGATTAAAAAATTTTACCAAGTTAATTAAACTTTTAAAATTAATAAACGTATATGTAATTATAGAAAACTGCATCATTTATCATCTTTTGTCAACTAAAGTTTATATTGAACAATACGAAAGATCGTAATGTGTAAAATTGTAATTGTTAATCAAGAATATTAGGAAATAAGTAGAAGTTTTTAAATTATGGTAAAAGGAGTTGATTATTTACTTGTGGTCTTTAAAAATAATCATGGTTTGTATATTTTGGATGATATTAATCTTATTCTGCATTAAAAACAAAATATTTTATTATGTAGGTACAATTCCCAATTAAAAATTTAATAAATGAAGATGTTGCTTGGGGTAAAAGTTATCTACGATCTCTTATTGGTCAATGTCCTTCTTATCACAGTCGAGAACTTAAAACCATACTCTAAATCATAAATTCTGTGTTATTTCAATCATTATTTTGATTTTATTTTCAAAACAACAGGAGAAGGTGTATTTTATACGATAATTTTTCATTCCTAACTAAAAGTATAATTAATGAAAATAGAAATTTAAAATTTGTGGTTTTTAAGAACTCCCATAAGTTGTTTTTCGACCATAAAAGAAATGCTTACCTACTAGTGATAAGGATAAGAGTATGATGATCTACCTTTTGGATTAGTTTACTTTTTTTATAATAAATTTTATTCATTGTAACAATTTTTGTGTATGCCAAAATGTCGATGGAAAATATTGTACCTAGTATTTCATTCTCTGCCTAGCCTAGAAAGCTTCAGAAGAAACCCTGATCGGACCTCTCCTGGGGTCTCATACCGACATGTAAAGGGAATAATAGAGAAACGGTTAAGGGAACAACATAAGAAACTCTGGATGGAACTGTCTGGCCTCAGGCAGTTCCCAGTGTAACAAAATCAGTCCAAGTGACTTTCACAGTAAGAAAAGAACTATGTTCTCTAGTATTTCTAAACAATATTGAAATACCAAATTCAGAAAGTACCTACTTGCGTTCAAGAAACAACATGATCGACAGAAGATCCAAACTGTTACTGGAAAATAAACTTCTACTTTACAAAACTATCATAAAACCAGTCGGTACTTATGGTATTTAACTCTTAGAATGATGTGTGAGCAAATCAAACTAGCTATAATACAAAGAAGTCAATCCAAAACTGATACATCTTGATACGTCTCCAATCTCCTAACCTAATCACAGAGAGAGGCCCAAATCATCATAACAAACTTCAAAATCATGTAAATATATTACTCCATCCACTTTTAAAACCGCTAAATGTAAGAAGACTGAAAAGAAATTGGCCAACTGACCTAACAATTGGTTGATGAGGATTTTTCATTGGGTAAACCTTATCTTGTGAAATAGAGCATTCAAGCCAACACATTAGCTTATAGAAGTGTTTGCTTCGATTGCAAATAAATACATAATGAAAAATGCTTTATATCGAGGCATTCTGGACGGTGTTTTTATTATTTCTACCGAAATATCCAACAAATTTGATTTTCCTGAATTGACAAATTACAAAATTACTATTTTAGTTGGTTTGAGTCTTCGTATTGGCGGTTTATCATGTTCCATAGACCTGAAACCGACTGGGACAAGGCGAGGTTACTGCATAAAGTTCTTACACTGTTGCAGATATCAAAGATTCCTACCTTTCGCCCCTACAACATCAGTTCTGGCTTCAGGTGGAGGACCCACGCTTGACACTATTTGGATACTATCGAGTTTCCACATTCTCTTGGTCTCTACTGCTAATTCTGAATATTTGCTTATCTTTTCGTATCTCGTTCTTGTTATCTTTCTGTTTAAGGGTAGAATGTGGAATCGTAGTTCAGACTCAAGCCACCTACTTGACATTTCTTATTCAACGTATGTGTCGTGAAGTGTTGATAATTATATTTAGTATATCTACAAGGGTTTGGCTTTTATTAGTTTTTAGTAATATTAGGTCTGTTCCAACACAACAGAAAATCGTACAAGTATCATCATTTCCATTATTTCAATTGTTTAATATTTGTAACGTAGCACAGCAGCTTAAACAGCTCAAATATGTTCAATTGGAAATAACCGATACTTCTACCCTTTTTTCTGTTGGGTTGAAACAGACCTAGTAATTATTTTAATCTGGGTGTGCGGCGGTTCATTCCCAGTTCTTTAGTTGTTTGATGGTTGCACTTAGTATTAATCCAGTTGTTTATGGTTTTGGTCTTATTTCCACTTTATTTAGATTCCATACTTGTGTGTCATTTCATCGGATTTCGTCTGTAGTAAATGATAAAGCAGTTTTTATGATTGATGACAACAGAAAAAAAACATTTTAAGTTTCAGTCTTACGATAAATTTAAAACAATTTCATCATATCGCTGCGAAATTGGTTTGGTGTTCTTTTTTCTTTCAAAACGTTATTTATGTGTAGATTATTTAGTTATTAATTGATCGATTACTAACCGAGTTGTAAATTAACGTTCATCTTAATAGCAATAACCTCGGAAAGTTCAAGTATTTATTAATGAATTTTAAGTAAACAACAAAAAAAATCTCATTCATGAAAATATTTAACCATTTGATTTATTGGGAACCTTTTGTCGAGATTACATTTTTTAACGAATATTTCAGAAGACTGAAATTAAAGTTGCAGTCAGTATAGGTGTTGAATATACTTGTCCCAAAATCGATGACCCATCAGCGACTTCATCTGTGTGACATATACCTAGATGGCATCACCAACAAAAAATATTAAAATAATTGAATTAAATAAAATAATTTTAAATTGGTTTACAATAATAACAAATTTAAAATGAATTAAATAATGACAGTTTTCAAATTTATTTGAATTTAATTAATAATAAGTATTTTCAAGTTTTTGTGTGTTGTTATAGACTGTAGGTACCCATGTGGCATTTACAGCACCCCCTTCATCCAGAATATATAGTATAAAAATATTAATAAAACAATATGTTTACACAATAATTTCAAAGTTAAGAGTTTGGATTTCTAACATACTGTAGATTCTTTCAGGCTGAGGATGAAACGGCGGAGCATATCTTATCTTGGGTAACTGCCTATCGTTAAGATGTCAATTTTTTTAAAATTAGTTTGTTCAATTCGAAGTACTTGATGAAAAATAAAAAATAAGGGTTTTTATATAATAAATTTCACTAAATGTATTGTTTTTGTTTTCAGACACAAATTGCCCAAAGCTGTATTGGAAGAATTCAGAACGTGCCCGCCAGAAATTTTGATCGAAGATCTACCAGATATAATGAAGATACTCACAGAAATAGCAGACGGTAAATATTTTATTTTTTACATTTAATTTCTAGCAATATATTTGGAATATATTTTTTGTATAGTATACCCCGCATTACTTATAGAATGGATAATCGAGGATTTTTATACTGAATAAATTTTGTCAACATACTTTGTTTATAAAGATGTTGCAAGTAAGGTTGGGTCAACAAAAGTTTGGTAAAGAAATGGTTTAAATAAAAAAAGCAGAAAAATTGAACAATAGGAGTTATTTTACATAATTAAGTTCTCCACTATTTTGGTTTACGCCACTTTACTTTTAGGACAGATTTTTTGCCAAATGAAATTGTTTTAGTTTTCCAAAATTAAAGCAGTCCAAGCTTAATTTTGGCCATTGGTTTGAATTTGGTTTATTCAGCTTTTGCCTTTCTATTGTTACCCGAGGCTTACCTACATTGATTTACCATCACTGGATTTTCCATCACTGGGTTTTCCCTAATAAAATCAAGTTTGTGTCAGGAATACTGACCTAACGTGGATTAGATTTTAGGGCCTACCGGTCAATGTTTAAATCCTATTCCATATATTGTGAAAGAAAATTTGACTCCACAATCTGATCAATATTTTCGCCACGTTCTGCATATATATCAATGAATTTAAAAATTGATTTTCCAGACTTAAAAACTGATTTTCCATCACTGGGTTTTCCTTAATAAAATCAAGTTTGTGTCAGGAATACTGACCTAACGTGGACTAGGTTTTCCAAACTTAAAGCTATATTGATGTTCCAATATTGAAT
This sequence comes from Ophraella communa, assembly GCA_035357415.1. Taxonomy (NCBI): domain Eukaryota; kingdom Metazoa; phylum Arthropoda; class Insecta; order Coleoptera; family Chrysomelidae; genus Ophraella; species Ophraella communa. The sequence goes on from CM068983.1 coordinate 24,822,516, forward strand.
TTTCGAGAATCAAGTTTAGACCCACATTGTTTTCTCAATGGTTTTTCATTGATAAATATCGCCGTTTTCAATAAGGTTTTTTATGTTGATATTTTTTGTTAGCCTTTGCATGTTTTATTATTGCCTTTCAATCATTCATTCTTATCTTAACTATTTGCCATTGTCTTCAGTTATAGTTGCATAATTCCCCATTTTTTTGATCTTTTGAAATAACTTTAGCATTATATTTCCCAAACCTTATTGTCACCACGTGCCTTTTTCTTCATTTGTATTTACTTCTTCATTTAGTAGTCAAACTGTCTTTTCAAGGACCGTGCATAGACTGGAGGCTACAAACAAGTAGTTTATTTACTTTGTGTCTTAGCAGTACGTGGTTACTGACAGTTTTATGGATTTTTGGATTTTGATTTTGATTCTTTTCGAAAGAAAAAAAAATTAACGAATACTAAATTTAGTATAAAATAGTATATTGTAAAACTACTGTCATAAAGACGGATTTTGTAGTACGTAACGAAACAAGAAGTAGTTTGACGAGATTATTTTTTGATTCACAAATCTTTACAATAAAAAAGATCAAAAACTCATAAAATTATTATGACTTTCACCCATTACGCGTTGACACAATTAAATAATTATTTTGACAAGTATTTGACAGTTGCTAGACATATAAAAGCTACAGTGATTATTCCCGACAATAATCACAAGAGATTTATTCCCACTATAATAATGACAATTGGTTGAAACTTACCCTTGTGACAAATAAAGAAGCATTTCATTGGTTTTAAGAAACGTCAGAAAATAATGTGTTACAAAGTAGATTTCGTATACGCGAATTATAAAAAATCCTTTCTTAACTAGTAAAATTATATCTACTATCAATATCCGCCTTCCACTAATCGTAACCAAAGTTTTCGATAGTAAATTTCGGTTGATATCGAATGTACTTACTGTAAAAAATAAAGAATATTATATAGTACAAGGTGTCCCGAAAAGATTGATGATAAATTAAACCACAGATTTTAGGGCCTACTTGTCCTTTTCCATCTACTGTGAAAGAAAATTTGACGCCAGAATCTGACCAATATTTTCGCCACGTCCTGCATATATACTTATATCAATGAACGGGTTTTTTTATGGAAATAATATGGTTGTAGTCGTGCGCCACTGTGGTGCACTAATCGTCAACGACGACGACGTCGTACGTTGTGTGCTGTTCTATTCTGGGGCGCGTTGAACTTGAGCAGCCACGTTTCCGGTAACGAGGGGCAGGAAGTAACGCACGTGGATTATACTCGACTGCAACTACTATCACCAAAGACGTAGTTTATGGAAAGCTTTATAATATATCGGAATCGACTCTGGATATCTGGATATTTCCTATTTGGAATGTAAAAAATTGTGTGATACTTGTGAAACATTCTAGAAAAAAAAATGAACTTTTTTGTGATAAGAGAAAAATCGAATGGATGTTTTTGCTAACGATGTTGGATTATTTGTATTTAAACAAAATGGATTTACGTGAAAGAAAAAGCTCTTTAATATTTTAGGATGAAGAGAAAAAAAGTTTTTTGGAGGAAATGGGTTTTTTTATTATTGTCACGATCAAATTGTAGGGCGAACCAAAAGATAAAATACGTGATTTTTTTATTTTATATTCAGCCGAAAAAAGCGATTGACAGTTGTCGGCCAGAACAAGTTTACTAACTTTTATCAAGCCTAACACAATCCGCCATTTTGCTTTTAGTAGGTATTGGAATTATGTCTGCCCCAAAAAATTGTTATACACATATGTCCAAAAGTTTGGAATAATGGAATATTTCATCTTTTTATTCATTTTTATAAATATTTTTTTTAATATAAGTAAACATCATTTTGCTAAAACTCTAACCAATACTAAATAAATCTCGAAGTTGGATAAACATACAAAAAAAATTATTTATTCTTTTGAGGTGAAAAATGTACTAAGTATTACAAATTTTTTAAAATAAATTAATAAGCAAAAATAAAATTAATAATCAGTATTTCCTCCATGGGCCTGTAGAATAATTGGGGGAGGGTCTCGCTTTTTAGTGCGTGTTTTAAGAATGTTCTAGGCATGTTCAATGACGTTCATGTCGGTGAAATTTGATGGCGATCTTAATGTGGATATTACTTCTTCTTCCAAAAAATTTTGTACTGCAGCTGTTCGATGTGAAGGTGCATTGTCATGCATAAACACAAAGCCATCACATACCGTCCCCCGGAATAGACGCACAACAGGATTTAAAACTTCCTCGATGTACACAGCACCAGTGATTCTTCTCTCCAAAACCAGGAGAAGCGTCCGTGTACTCCTCATAATACCACTCCAAACCATAATACTCCCACCTTCAAATGGAACACGTGGTTGGGCTGTTTCTAATCGGGCTTGTCGTCCTGGGGCCCTCCAAACTAGCGTTCTTCGCGAATCAGAACTCAAACCAATTCTTGATTCATCAGAGAACATCACATAATTCCAATTAGGACCATGGTGTAACATTTCTTGAGCCCCTTGGAACCTTACATTTTTTTGTTGATAGGTTAGTTTGGGATAAAAATTTACCGCATTTAATCTTCGTGTAATTGTTTGCCTTGAGATATTCAGTCGCTGAATTTATGAAAATAGAATATGATTCAGTAAAAATCTTGGACTTTGAAAAGGATCCAAAAAAAATAATGAAAATTGACTAGGATTCATTTAAAATAATGGAATTTAGTCAAGGATCCATTAAAAATCGTGACTAAATTCATGAAAATTAAACAAGATCCATTGAATCTTGTGAAAACTGACTAGAATCCATTAAAAATCATGGAAATTGATAAAGATTTACTACAAATCGTAAAAATTAAGCAGATTTACTATCAACAGCAATTTATATTTTTACCAATATTGATCATACCTAAATATGTTACGAAAATTCACCAATTTTTATTATTATGAAACTATTCCTAAGTAAAACAAAGTTTTTTTTTCATTCGTAAATCTATAAAATGTCGCAAATTATTATTTGAATCGTTTCATTTCTTCTGCATAATTTGCTTTCGAGAATGCACCTTACCATATTTTGATCCAGAGCTGACATCGTTTGACTTTTTAAGCCGTATCTGGTAGACGTAAAATAAAATAAAATATATCATTAAAAAATTAGGAAAGTTTCTATTTATAACAAAAAGAATTACAAAATTTTACTATGTCTAATTAGAAATATTGACATAATCTCAGTTTTTCATGGAAAACTCAGCTTTCCCAAACCTTTTAAATATTATCAGTGAAATATAATCAAATTTTGGAAATAATTTAAATAATTGGTCCATTTCTTCGTAATACTTTACTTTTCTGCTTTTATATTTTTGCTAAAATATTGTTTATGACCAAAAAAAATTACGAAAATCCAACTTGCTAGACTTGAGGGTTTGAATATTTATGAAATGATGTCAGTTTTTCTCTCACCTTTCCTAATTAATATAAAGTATTTTTTTTCATTAAGAATCTAATAACATTTTCGAAAATGACATGGTTTTACTTTTAAAGCCAAAAATAAGAAAATTTACTGTCCAAATCTTACGTATAACGAAAAAAATCAACCCAAAAATAAAATTCGCCATATTTACCCCTTTGTAGAAAAAAATGTAGGTACTACATTGTGACTACCGTTTCCTATGAAGTAACACTATTTATGTCCGAGTGTTGGGATAAATTTAGACCCAGACACCCCAATATCTTTTCCTAAAGGTGCATACACGTCTCTCCGATGCAGATCGCTATTTATGTAGTAGTTGGTTTGGAAAAAAATTGATGAATTATTACTGTTAACGATTTCTACTGTCAAGAATATTCGAAATGTTCTTGGAAATGTATTTAAAGTATGTACGATGACCTAGTCAAGTTAATTTGTCTGAATGAAATGTTGTGTGTTTGACGCATCTTCTTTCAGACACCCGAGTTAGAGAGTGCATTGACATTATTGGGGGGTCCGATTCAGAGCAGATGTACACATAATAAACATACATTATACAGTTCTACTTTCTGTAGAAAAAGACAAGTCTATTTTAATTAAAGAATTAACACTTTCATATCCTTTTTACATTTCTTTTTTAACCCGCCAATGATAATTTTGACGTAATATAATTTGCTCTACTATATTTATATTCTAATTGAAATTTCCTGCTAATTTTATTTATATGAATTTTTCCTGTGTAATGACTAGTCTAAGTATACGTCAAAACGTATAATTTTAATTAGGTATCTCGGAAAAGGATTTGTCAAAATTCTTAGAAGACGGAAGTATCAATTATCTAGCTATATTACTAATAGTTAAAAAATGTTTAAATTACTCATTTAGGTATATAAATATAGTTCGTTATTTTTTGTTTCTATTAGATATAGGTACCGTTGTAAAATTAATTGATAAATAAATTTAAAATTCCTTATAACCATATTATGTGTATCTCTGTAAATTACGAGTATATACCCACCTAATATAGGTACCTACCCACGACGCATTGCTTGGAAGTAGTAAAGTAGAGAAAAATTGGTTAATTTTATCTGTGAATTTCGGTATTTGTAATTAATTCCACTTAGGTAAGTGAATACAAACTGAATGTTGTAGGAAGGACGCTCCAGACATTGGGCGGTGCTGCGCAAAGTTGAATGAAATAAGGTGAAACGGTGTGACAGGCGCGTACTACAAGAGCGTTCAACGATCTCTACTTGCCGCCGCGAAACTAGCGCCTCGCAACGGCAATGCCATCAAGTAGAAGTGCTCGGCATGGCTGTGAGAACGCTTCGTTCGTGTTTGCGTTTGTCATTTTTTCAAGAAAATCCAAGAAAATATCGTTTAGTTTTTTCATCAATATGTTCCAAAATGAAGATAAGCTAATAGGGTAAATCGTGTATTAGTTTTTAGTGCGAAACCTACATTATTTATAGCTAGTTTTCACAAAGCGTTTCCGGTTAACCTGCAAGAATATTTTGGGCTGAAATCAAAATGGAGGCTAACCGCGTGCTTCTACGTTTGCCGCTTTTTTCATGTTACCGTTTAGTGGGGTGATTGAAACAGTTATCGCTACTATTCTTTCACGTTTTTATTTTAAAAGTGTTGATTATTTTTATTAAATCGTGTTTTTTTCGTTTCAAATACTAATTATGTTGTATTTTTTTTCTTTTTAGAATCGATCTTGAGGGCTGAATTGCTTGAGCAAATACCACACATTGCCGCACAAGCAGTAGAATGCTCAACTCGAGTGAGTGCATTTAAGAATGTTGTAGGCGACTATCTTATTCCTTTACTAGTAAGAAATTTAGGATGTTTCGAAAATACGTTGAATACGAACACCCTTATTCAACTGATCGAACAGGGTTTTATTACAAAACTTCAAGCCGAGATACAAGTATGTCCCACAATTTTGGCGCTGACAAAGGCACAAACGGCCGTAGACGTTCACATCACCGCTATAAACGTAAGTTGATCATAATCAAACGTTTTTAATATAAAAATTTTCTTATTTAAATATTTGGCTTTATGGAAAGCAAACAAGTTAATTATGATTGAGCATTTAACAGGTGGTTATTCAAAAATGAAAATTATTATTAATATAAATGAGAAGAAACGTACAAATAATTTCTTGTAAAATGTTCAAATTCGTTATTTATCACACCTTGGAATAATATTTTACAAGCTTGTAAATAATCTAAGCAATTAAAGTACAGTTTTATGTTTATATAATGAATTTTATGTTAATCATTTACGATTTAAGCAGTTTTTGTGTAATATTTTTTATAGCATAGTGAAACTTGAATGAATAAATTCATTGAATTTAGTCTGGTCTTTCAACTAGTATGTTTTATAACTTGTAAATGTCTTATTTGTATATTTTTAGTTAAATTATATTAAAATTTGTAGACTGTATCACTATTTTATCATGGCACCGTAGAAATAATGGTAAGTGATGTTCACTTATAGTTTAACAATTTGTATTGGCTTTATGAAAGACATGGGTAGTGAGATGTTCGCATATTTTTTGTCTCACTACCTTGTCTTTCATGTAGACATTACTGTGGCAACACTTTGCATTCCATTTTGGATTTACTGTTACTCACCAGAGTTGGCAGTTTTAGATTTATTTATTCTATCACAGCCAGCTTTGATGAGCAATGTTAAGTTCATTTACTACAAGAAATTTAACCTAACCGTTTTGGAGAAGATGCTACTTTGAAGAACTTTTTTCCTTTTACCTTTTCATCAATTTGGTTGTGAAATCTCTAATTTGAAATGGATATCACAGCCACTTTGATGAGCTAGGTGGTAGGAGCAGACATCAAACAAATTTTTTCAAAGAAGATGAAGAAAGAAGAAGTTGTTAATGTTGTAGCAAGTCAACTTGGCTGTGACACCTTCATTTAATGGTATCACAGCCATTTTGACGAGTTGCAGTATTGATATAATCTACAGATCATTTGAAGATGGTTTTTTTTTTATTGTTAATTTGTTATTTTTAAAACTTTTTGACCAATTTTTCAGTTTTGCAGATGTGAGGGATGATTTCCATTTAGTAATGAAGTGCCTTGCCGCTCATCAAGTGGTTGTGAAACGGATTTTTAACTCGTATCACAGCCAGCTTTGATGAGCGGTGCAACATTTATAATCATCAGGTTCTGAAGTTGATCCAGTTGGTTGTTTGTTCAAATATTGTGCAGTCTAAATTGTATGCTTTCTCTCATCAAGTGGATGTGAAATGTGTTTTTTTAATTTCATATCACAGCCAGCTTTGATGAGCGTAAGAGTGCAATTATTTCAACAAGGGACTTGATTGAGTAAGATGCTAAAATCATTCATGTGTTTTTTACGAGTTTTTTTTTAAATGTAAGAATTGTTTGTTTTCTTGTAATTAACATAATAAATGTATCATTCATAATATCTTTATTTTTTTTTTTATAAGGTTTTTTATGTAGTAATAATAATTTAAAATTTTGATTATTTTTCTTACTGTGATTAGGCACCAATATTAAAATTATGCTGCTTTTTCAAGATGGTATTGAAATAAGTTTTTAAAAGTTATTTTTAAAAGTAATTCCAGCTTTGGGAAAGAAATATGAAAGTACAGATGTTTTGTTTTGATTTACAGTTTTATTGGATTATTTCGCTGTTTTTTTTTGTCAAAGTCAAAATATTGAGGAATATATTAATTTAACATATTTAGAAATATTTAATTTATGAGTTTTGTTGCCTAGTACCTCTCTACCTCATAATAAATGTTGTCCATATCAAAAAGAACATCAGTTGATTGGAAACTAATGCAAGATTTAATAAAGTAGATGATGTATGTCTTTTATTGCCCTACACTTAAGTTGGCTCATATTTTACACTTGCACAAATTGCAGATGATGTGAAAGGTTGGTTTTAGGTGAGAGTTCTTAGGAAACATAGAGGAAGAGTTTATTTCAATTTTACAATGCAATATTTTTCTGGTGAATCTTTCAGTTGGGTGAAACAAAACGTTGAGTTGAATTATCTTTCAATGTCTTGGTGATCATAGAGTAAATATTGAGCTCGATTCATTCAGTCCACTTTTCTAGCTTCTTGGTCTTTACTTTCTCTTTTCGGTTTATTTTGCTTGTTATTTTGCATCTAGGTATCCAAATGGAAACTTGTTCCACACTCTGGCTATTTCGCATCTTGGTTTTTTAGAAAACTGTAAGAGATTTTGTTGTCTCTATCGATTTTGCATATTTTTATTTAATGCTTGTTCAGACTTTTGTTACTTATCCTTTTGATTATTGGATATTTCTCAATTTTTGAAAACACTGCAGGTCTAAATCACAAGTATTGTTAAGTAGTGTTCTTCCCGTTGATTTGCAAATGGATTGGGATGGTTTTAAGTATCGACGAAGTCGGTCGCCATCGCGTTTTCTATTGGAATGTAATTCAATGTCCGTTGGGGCATATAGTCCAGGAAGTAGTTGTTTTTTCAGAGAAAACGGTCAAGCTTTGTATAGAAACTGTCTTGGGTGCAGGTGGAAACAATTTTATACTTTTTCAGTTCTATTATTGACTGTATCTTATTAAAATTATTTCATGTATTGTTTATCTTCTGCAATAAATTTTCAACATAAATGCTTCCAATGTACTTAGGGGGTTAAACAATTTTCTAGAGGTTTGTTGTAAGTTTGATTTCAAGGAATAAGTTACAAAGTGGATTTAAAAATAATACTGGGATTTGGAGCACATCTGTAAGCAAAAATCTGTAATACTTTACAGATTCTGTTGCTTATGAGAAATTCTTAGGATTCCACCATAAAGTTTGTACTTTCTATATGAGAAATTTACATTGTTAAAAATACCAACTTAATACCATTATTTTCCTGTTGAATTATAGCAGATGTTTTTAGATCAAGGCAAATTGTTTATACATTGATTGGTTCCAAACATTTTAAGTTCATCACTTAAAATATGGTTGGTGTTTTATACCAAACGGCATTAAAATTAAAAGGAAATCAAAAAAGAGATTTATTTAGGTAAATTAGCAACTATTTTCTGTGAATATCATCTTTAGAATTGAAGGAAAATCTAAGAGTTCAATAGATTCCAAAGTTCAAGATTTTTGTTCTGGCTTATGATGGTGGTTTGTATTTTCTCAAATAACTTTAGATGTTTTGGTTAGTGTGCAGAATTTGTTTTAATTTGCATTTACTATTGCTCAAAGTATCTTTGTCTTTTAGATGGTTGGACAACTATTCAAATCGATTTCAATACTGCAACATAGTTCTAAAATCTAGTGTTCTATTATTTAAGTTCTTTCCATTTAAGTTTACAATCAAACTAAAGCAAATATACGGAAATTGTACTACAATACTTCCTTGTTGCACACTAGAGTGAATAGGTATACGATTTCAACTTACTTTGAAGTTGTAGGAAAAATTATTTTTATCCTATTAAAATTTATCAAAAGCCTGGCTGATGCTCGAAAAGGCAAGTTAATGAAATTGTTAACTGTCAAACTGGTGGATTTGTGGATGTATTTCTACACAACAAACCTTTTTGTTTGAAAAATGCTTTATTAAAACAAAAACTCTTCTTAAGGTGTAACGGGGAAGCAGCCAAAAGTAATTTAGGTTATGTTCTAGTAAACTCCGTTTTACATGACCAAGCTCGCTATACCTTCAGAAGAGTTTTGTTTTAATAAAGTATTTTTCAAACAAAAGGTTTGTTTTTTAAAATGTGACTACTTTTAACTTCTTACATTTCCATATTTACTAATAGCAAATTTAAAGAAAGTAAATCAATAGAATATCTCCCTTTGAGTTAAAACTTCAGAAGTTTGGTCTCAACATAGTTATGTAATTTGATATTTCCCTCTGATTTCTTTATATTTCCTTTCCAGCCTGAAGATGGTATTTATCTGAACTATTTGCATATTTTTCTTAATACATTTATCTCGGATACAAGGTGCAGTCAATAATCTTCGATTAGCGGTTACTTTTGATCTGTTGGTTTGTAAATGAACGGTAGGATGGATTGCTCTGGAGGATGAGAAGAACTACTTACCTCGTACTGATGATGACACAATAATGTCGAAACCGGTCTACGAGTAGTGTTCTTCCCGTTGATTTGCAAACCGACAGAGATGGTTTTAAGTATTGACGAAGTCGGTCGCCATCATGTTTTCTATTGGAATGTAATTCAATGTCCGTTGGGGCATATAGGCCAGGAAGTAGTTGAGTTTTCAGAGAAAACGGTCAAGCTTGGTATGGAAACTATTAGGTTTCTTTCCCTTGGGTGCAGGTCTATTTTTCAAATTTATATCGTTATTTTATTGCTATTAAATTGCACATTGTAGTTTTTGTATTGAAACAGTAGTAAATAACAAAATTTATAAGAAATCTTTGCAAATAACTTGATGAACTTTACAATTAAAGCGAAACTAACTGTACTGAAAGTTTTTTTTTTGTTAATTTTGATACTTTATCAATAAACTTATTTCTATTATCTTGTTTTTTTTTTTTGTATCACGTATACCATTTTAAGTTTTTTTCTTAGTATATTTTTACTCTTGCAGCTGATGAGTAAATTGGCACCTTTGCTGGGCCGAGATGTGACGGAACGTGTATTTCTTGGACGCTTCACTGAATTATGCTCCAATTCGTTGTCTCACATACGTAAAGTGTGTGCTGCGCACATGGGTCACTTTTGTGCGGTCGTCAGTAGAGAATCCGTCGAAAAAACTTTGGTTAGTATTAAATAAAATGAAAAAAAAACAACACCGTTGCATTTTTATTAGCACCTTCGTTACCATTTGCAAAAATGTAGCGACAAAAGGTTTGATTTCACGTACATCAAGGGCCAGGGACCAGGGGGTCCGGAAAATTTTTGTATATCAAACTCACGATTTTGGCCATTTTTTACCTTAAATATTTTTTGTTGAAGCTAAACTCTGTATTGACCTACATTTGCAACTGTGTATTAAAAAAAATCTTTCCTGATCCGGGCATCATTCCGTTTTATACTGATAAAACTACTAGTCGTTTTACCAACAATGATAAAATCGTAGAACTGTCAGAAATTCATTAACAATATTGAACAATTAAACAGCGAAAATAGTGAAAAGAAAAATGGTAAAAATTAGTGAAAAGATAACGATAAATTTTAAATACTGTTGAGCTCCCCTCATAATAAGAATTCCAGGTTGACTATCATCCCAATTCCCTGTCCATCCAGACCTATATAATTTAATACAGCAGTTAAATTCTTGTGTTGAACATTGTCAAACTCTTTTTCCTAATCGAAAAAGCTAAATTAGATAATGGTTCTGTTCACTCTGAGGTACTTTCTATTAAATCTTTTTTTTTTTGCTAAATAAATTCAAATTATTAAAAATTGATAATATTAACTTGGAAAACGATGCAAAGTTTGACTAAAATAAAATCAAATTGTGGTTTTATTACACCAATAATTGGTAATTAGATATCGATGATTGTTTTTTCTTTGTGGTTTTAGTTGCCAGAATATTTGAAATTATGCCAGGACGATACTTGGTCGGTAAGAAAATCCTGCGCGGATGTAGTTACTTATTTGTCATGTGCTTGCGATCCCATTACAAGAACAACGAAATTGGCTCCGGCATTAGGCGCCTTGCTTCAAGATGACTGTAGATGGGTTAGAGTATCTGCATATCAATCTCTAGGGCATTTTATATCGACCTTCGCCAATCCTCCGATCACAATGATGGAATACACCACCAACGGAGACTTGATTTTGATCGACGGAGCTGGCGGAGAATTCTTGTAAGTATAGGAAAATGTTTTAAATGTTTTTTTATGTACTTCGCCAGCGTTTTTGAAATTATCTTATTTTTATGTCTAATCTCGAAACTTTTGAATTTTTCGTAAATTAAATTATTAGATGAAAAATGTATTTCTCGTTGGACTTTTCAAACATTACCTATAAATCAGTCACTAAATTAAAAATGTCCTAGATTTTATTGATATTTTAAAAGCTTTTGAAGAAGTCGAAGTTGCTCTGACATATTTTTTGTCAAATTATAATGCAAGGTTTAAAATTTCTTTTTCTTTGGCCAAATGTCCCTTTATTGATATATTTAAAGCTTTCGATAATATCTGGAAAGTGGTTAGGTTTAGAAAATTTTGATCTTACAGTTTTTTTTTCTCCTACTAGATTTAAAGTTGCTCTGTACACCAAACTCTCATCTTACAAGTTCTCTTTAAAATCGGACCACAAGCTTCAAAGTTTACTTTTCTTTCTTTTTTCCGTGATATCTTTAAAGTTTTTGATAAAGTCTGGAAGTTCTGCTACTCTCATTTTACAGAATTTCTTTCAAACTTTGTCACCAGCTTCAAAGTGTATTTTTCTTTGCCAAAATTGCTTCATCCTTGATATCTTTTAAGTCTTTTGATCAAGTCTGGAAAGTTGCTATGCCTAGTAACTTTCCATCTTACTGGTTCATTTCCCCTACTAGATTCAAAGCTGCTCTTTATACCTAACTCCATACAAATTTTTTTTCAAATTTTGTCATCAGCTTCAATTTTCTTTTCTTTGGTAAAATCTCTTCATCCTTAATACCTTTAAAGCTTTTGAGATCAAGACTGGCAAGTTGTTCTGCTTAAAAAAAATTTCATTTTAAAGATTTTCTTTCAAATTTTGCTACCAGTTTCAAAGACTTTTCTTTGACATCATTTATATCTATAAAGTTTTTGATAAAGTATGGAAGTTCTGCTAAACAAACATTTATTTCACAGAATTTCCTTCAAAATTCTCTACTAGGTTCAAAGTTTACTTTTCTTTGCCAAAAATCTTTTCATCTTTGATATGTTTAAGTCTTTAGATCAAAATGGAAAGTTGCTATGCCTAGGAACTTCCCATCTTACAGGTTTTTTTCTCCTACTAGATTCAAAGCTGCTGTTTATACCCAACTCCATACAAATTTTGCCATCAGCTTCAGATTCCTTTTCTTTGGCAAAATATCTTCATCCTTGATATCTTTGAGGCTTTTGATCAAGGCTGTTAAGTTGCTCTGCTTAAAAAAACTTTCAGATTTTCTTTCAAAGACTTTTCTTTGACATCATTGATATCTATAAAGTTTTTGATAAAGTCTGGCAAGTTGTTCTTCTTAACTAACTCATCTTATATAATTTCTTTCAAACTTAGCCGCCAGCTTCAAAATTTACTTTTCTTTGCAAAAATCAATCTCTTCATCTTTGATATCTTTAAGTCTAAAAGGTTCAAAGGAAACTCAAAGTCTATCCCACAACTGCTTTATTAATTGTTGCATCTAGTTTCGGTCCTATAGGACCATCATCAGGCTGAACGAATTACAAAAGAATAGAAAGAGGATCTTAAGAGTATAATATCAAGGTAAACAATCAATACAAGTCAATTTGTAAGGAAGTGTATTGAATGTTTAACTTTATATTATACTCTTAAGATCCTCTTTCTATTCTTTTGTAATTCTTTCAGCCTGATGATGGTCCTATAGGACCGAAACTAGATGCAACGATTAATAAAACAGTTGTGGGATAGACTTTGAGTTTCCTTTGAACCCTTTGTCTTTCAAACCACATTTGAGATATGGATAGCTTACAATATCCTTAAGTACTCATTTTTATACAAATTTTCTTTCAAATTTTACCATCAGTTTCAATTTCCTCTTCTTTGGCTAAATCTCTTCATCCTTAATATCTTTAAAGCTTTTGATCAAGATTGGCAAGTTGCTCTGCTTAAAAAAACTCTCAGGTTTTCTTTTAAATTTTGCTAACAGCTTCAAAGACTTTTCTTTGACATCATTGATATTTATTAAGTTTTTTATAAAGTATGGAATTTTGCTAAACAAACTCTCATTTTACAGAATTTCTTTCAAATTTTGCCATCAGCTTCAAAGCTTACTTTTCTTTGCCAAAATCTCTTCATCATTGATATCTTCAAGGCTTTTGATCAAGTCCGGCAAGTTTTTCAAATTTTGCTATTATGTTCAAAATTTCCTTTTCTTTGACACACTCTGAGTGGAAGCTGTTTTGCTTAACAAACTCTCATTCTAATTCTACAAGACTTTAAAATTTTGCTACTAGGTTTTCTTAAAGAATTTTTGAGTTTTCCAAAGCAATTGAGTGTCCAACACACCAGAATAAACAACCTACAGAATTAGTTGACTTTTCCCTCTTTTCCTACTTTTAGTTCTAAATCTTGTCCCGATTTCACCACTACATTGTTAGATAATAGTATATTACGTAACGAGTGTGGTAAATAGCATTTCACGCACGAATGGAATAGTTGCGCACGATGCCGCGTAGCGGAGAGTGCGTAATTCCGTGAGTGCGTAAAATGCTTTACAGCAATAGTTACGTACTATACTTTACCTACGACCTACTTGTACCTGCATTAATAATCTTTTTGTTAATAATAATTGAACAAGAGCAACAATAGATGTTTTTAATCATTTTATTGTATAATAATTAAATACTTAACATTAGTTACATTGGGTGGATAGCGACGTCTATTGACAGTTCCTAAGTGGTTGCTAGGGAAGCTGTGCGTTTATTTTACCGTGCGTAAAGAGATATATTACATAGGTTGTAGATTGTGTGTTATTGACGGTTTAGAAGGGTGGTCGTAGGTAAAATTTTTTGTTTGTTTGTTTGTTTATTGCAAATATTTCGGCAAGACTTTTGTTTTTTTAGTGTTCCTCCGCTGACCCTGACTGAACGAATCGCCTTGGTGAACGCGGAAAATTGTACGATCTTTCCGAATTCCGAAAAGATGACGGATTCCGAAAGATTCATCAATTGGTTTGCGAACGATTACGACGAAGCGGAGGAGAACGCCAACGATTCAGATAAAAAGGTCGACGATTCAGGACAGACGAAACAAACCGAAAGCACGATAATTAATATCGAAGATATTTTAGAAGAACCGAATGTGATACAACCTCAAACCGATTGTGATACTAGTGAAATTATTAACAAAAAATCTAAAGATGATGATGATAAAGAGAATACCGAAACTCGTGTAAATAATGCAGATATAAATAATATAGAAAATAGTAAAGATGATAGTCAATTAAATTCGAATGTCGGTAAAGAAGAAGAAAATCGTACTAGCGAGACCAACGCAAAGGTAAATATCAATAATAACGATATTTTAGATCTAGAGGATGATTTGCATTTATTTTACTCGCATAATTATTGGTACGTTAGTCCTGAGTTGCCTTTAGATCCGGATATTACGGGCGAGGAGAAAAGCCTAATCGTCAACGGTGCTGGAGATGCTCAAGTAAGTACCCACTTGATTCTTTTAATTTCCATTCGCCTTATTTTAAATCACATTTTCAAAAAATTAATTTTGAGAGATAGTCGTTAACTAATTTTTATATTTCATGTACAATAATTTCAATAAGGTGCAGTCAATAATAAAACTGAAAAAGTAGAAAATTGTTTCCATCTGCATATAGCCCAGGAAGTAGTTGTTTTTTCATAGAAAACGGTCAAGCTTGGTATAGAAACTGTCTTTGGTGTAGGTGGAAACAATTTTCTACTTTTTCAATTTTATCCACCTTAAGCTTCTCAATGTAGTATCTAACTTTAATTTGGTTCAGGCCACAATATCCGATATTTTGAAATATTTTTGTTTCCGTAAGTATTTTAAATTTTGTATAGGTGTAGTTTGAAGTTTAATTTTGTGAAAGTCTTTTTTTTTTTATTTAGTTTGTCATCGTACTAACTCGAAGCTATTTTTTGCTTTTTTTTTACTAAATTACTTATTGTCATACTTAAGACTTTTTTAATTATAATTATCATCATTTTGTAAAGCTGGATACCGTACTCTAAATATAGGGATGACCAGAATAGATCTGCAAAGATCGCAGTGGGACAGGACACTCCGTTATTAATCGAATCTAATCCGCCTCCAGCCAATTCTGAGCTTCTTCTTTTATGGCACCCTTCTACCGTTGCCTCTTTGCCTTAGCCATCAGCTCCAAAGAGTGTGACCTCGACAGCACAGTTGCTGCTATTGCACCCACTGTCTTGTACCTCTGCACCACCCTTAACAAAATTGTTCTCTGCACCTGCAGTAGTGGCTTTATCCTCGCATGGGTGTTAGATCCTGAAGACATTTCCAAACTATCTTGGAACCGGCTGGCTATTTAAAATAATGTTTACTGTTTTATTCCTGCGGACACATCTCTATTTTAAAAACCTTTTGGATAGGTTACTGTGGAGCTGTTTCAATTAAATGCCGAAACATCAAATGTAAAAATAATTTTATAACTTGAACTTCTGGAAGACCAAATTTAACATTTATTCTCGTAAAGATATATAAATTTTTATATTTTCACAAAATATAATTTATTATATATATGGCAACCGTCTTCCGGGAAACCCCACATCTCTAAACAATATATGTAACAGACGTGATTCCTAAAAACTTGGTTGACATGTTCAAACAAACTGAGGCCGATTGGTTCTGTGTTCTTCACTTCTCCGCCAAGGCGGAGTTACCAAAGTTCTGGTTCTTAATCTACTAATATCCAAACTTTTATTTTCTGCTAAAGGTTTTCTTTCTTTCGATATAGTCAATTTGAACAATTTTGTCCAACTGGTAATTCTACAATTTTTTGATATACCGACATAGAATATAAAAACCCGTTTTAATAAATAATGGGTCCTAATATACTTTTTTGTTTTTGTTTAAGGATATATCTGAAATAAATTGTACCGTATCCAACGACAATAATAATTCGACGATATCACTGGAAGAACAACATGCTGAAGACGAAATAGAGACATCAGAAACAGTACAGGAACCGGAACAGACGATAGTTCCTCAAATATTAGTCGATCGTTTCGTATCAATGACACATCCGATGTTGTCGCTAAACGTCGAACACGAAATGGCTTTTTATTGTGCACATTCTCTACCTGCCGTCGTCATAACATTGGGTCGATCTAATTGGCACTTGCTCGAAGAAACTGTGTTTTATCTGGCGGCTCATATGCAATATAAAGTTAGAAGGACGGTCGCTAGCAGTCTACACGAATTGGCTATTATCCTCGGACCGGAAATTACGACAAACAGTTTGTTGCGGTTGTTCGATGGGTTCCTTAAGGATTTGGACGAAGTTAGAATAGGTAAGTTCTGTACATGGACTAATAAACACCAGACACAACTTCTTGTACGTTAATTGAATCGGGTTTTTCTGTCATCACTAAAGACAAATAAAAAGATGTTAGTGGCGTTCAACTACTAATTTCTTAAAGAAAATAATGGTGAATATCCATCCATAGGCACGGTACGGATAATAACTTAGAGTGGGGATTTTTAGTCTGATTCCTCTTCTTTGACCTGTCCGGTATGGAAGACCCTACCAGTAGCTGGGCCAGCTAGTTTTTATCATATTTTTAGAGTAGAGTGACAAACTCGAATTATATCTAAAGTAACTTTGATTAAACCTTGTTTATTAACATCAAGATTACAAATTTTCATGACAAATCCATTTGTAATGGTCCAATTAAAAATCCATTTTTAAACTTTTCATTATCCCCCCGTATACTTTTTTTTAACTACCCTGTATGACGATCCTAAAAAGGATGATGGGAAACTGTTGATACGTATGCAAAGCTAATATGAAGCGTGTTAAAATACTATATTGTGAAACAAATGGGAAAAGTTGCACTTTTCTTACGTGTTTCACACTATGCTTTTTCTACGATTGCAACTAAAAATTAAAACAATGTAGTAATATCTAAGTTATTTTTTACATTTATATTGTACTTCTTAACATCGAGTACTGGGACCACATTGTAGAAGGGTTTAAAGTTTTAAATAAATGTTCAAAATAAACTGAAAGAACGTTTTCAAAAAAGGATTTCACTTTACAAGTTTTTCTCCAATCCATAAAATTATCGTACGCTATTTCATATTTCTTTCTGGCACTTATAAGTCCAGAGTGACATTTGCTGGTTTTTCTAAAAAGTCTAACATTGCAGCATCGAAAAATGTGAGAAAAAAGTTTTATTGGTAACCAAACTAGGCATAGCTAGTTGTATTTTTGTGGTTATAAACTTGGAATTCTCTTTTAGGTATATTGAGACACTTGTCGTCGTTTTTAAAGTTTATCGATCCGCCTAAAAGAAACACTTACCTACCGAAGCTTTCGGAATTTTTGAAAAACGACAACGAATGGAACTGGAGATTCAGAGAAGAATTGGCCAAACAGCTGTTGGAATCGATGGAGTTGTTCAAACCCAAGGATATCGCCAAACACGTTTTCGGTATATCGATAGACTTGTTGAGCGACAAGGTAGCGGCCGTTCGAGAGGCAGCTTTATCTTTGGTAAGAAAACATTGTTTAGTCGAATAAACTGGAGGAAATAATAATGTTGGTTTATTTTTATTTTTTAGATAGTTAAATTGATATCGTACACCTCGTCGGAGACGAACCTAACGTCGAATTTGTTGATGAAATTGGCGGAAAATTTTGCTCATTCAAAAAAATGGAAACGTCGCCAGACGTTCTGCTTAATGTGTATAGATTTGTTGAAAGAAGATGCCTTAGATTCGGAATTGTTTGTGTCCGAAGTGATGCCGCATTTGTTGGACCTCAGTTGGGACCCGGTGGCCAATATACGATTGGTCGTCGCCAGATGCATATCTAAATATATTTTTAAAAATGGTAAGTTATCTAACTAAATAAGTTGCATTACTATTATTAAACATATTGAAATTTCTTACTCTACAGCAAAATCTTTAATTAAACCACCAAACAAAGTAAACCATCTAAATCTCAAATGTGACTAATGGGAAACCAAATGAAAAACCCAAAATCTATGTCACAAAATTTTATTCTTTATGTTAATGGAAAAAAAATAATAGCAACTAATTTCGGCCTAATATTGAGGACATCATCAAGGTTAGTGTAAAAATTAATACATATATAAATATAAGAACCACATGTTTTTTTTTATAGTAAGCCTGATGATGGCCTCAATGTTAGCCCGAAACTAATTGCTATTATTTTTTTTCCATCAACATAAAGACTTTGGGTTTTCCGTTTGGTTTTTAACCATAATTTCTACACAATACCTACCGAACGTTTACCTAAAACTTTCCTTTTGTTTTGTTTTGAATCATTTTTTTGTTGGATTTTACATATTTTTACCCATTTTATTAGTATCATGTCTTGTAAGTAACTTTTGAAAACATTTTTCAAAGAAACTGCTATTCTTTTCTGCTCTTGCAGCCAGGAGTTAATGGCCGCTTTCGTTTCTTCGTCTCATTGAAATCTTTTCCGATAAAATGGTTTTTGGGGTGCAAGAAAAAGTAGAAATCACATGTAACCAGATCAGGGCTGTATGGTGTACAATTCAAAATGTCCCTGGCGTAATTGTGTGGAAGTCGTGTTGCCCTGGGTGGTTTGAGTGGGGATTGGGGGATAAATAATGGCTCGGTGTGGTTAAGTCTCTAGTTATTTAAAAGAAGTGTGAGACCTTGCATTGTGGTGAAATAGCAAAATCCCTTTTGTTAGGAATGTGTACAAATTTTGGCTTGTCTGTCTCTTACGGTCTAGAGTCCCACAATCTGACAAAACGTATATGGCTGTTTTTTATCGGGTGTTCTTTCAGGCAAAATTGTCCTGATCATTTTGGTTAAAATAGTCTAGAACCACTAAATCGAACCCGTAGAACACGAAAATTGTCATAAAACTTTAAAATTCCTGCTATTTTCTTTGGAAAAAAACGACTACTTTTGATTGCCACTGTACTACACCACCTACAATTTATCTCACTTGAATTTAAGAGTTTTTCATACATTCAGCGTCTCAAAAAACTACATTTTTCATAACAATACAAGAAATAATTTCTAAAGGTACAGTCAATAAAAAAACTGAAAAAGTAGAAAATTGTTTCCACCTGCACCCAGGGTAAAGAAACTTAACAATTTCTGTACCAAGCTTGACCGTTTTCTATGAAAAACCTTCTACTTCCTGGGCTATATACCCCAACGGACATTGAATTACATTCTAATAGAAAACGTGATGGCGACCGACTTCGTCGATACTTAAAACCATCTCTATCGATTTGCAAATCAACGGGAAGAACACTACTCGTAGACAGGTTTCGACATGTCATCATCAGTACGAGGTATAGAAACTGTCAAGTTTCTTTACCATGGGTGCAGGTGGAAACAATAAAAAGAATGGGAGAAGATAAGCGGAGTAGTTAGGAACATGGTTAGGAGAACGGAATGTTGTTGAGGTTGCGAGTTGCAGTAGTAATGGTCCGGCTACAAAGTACGTTTTGCCTGAGAGCATGCCTGCAGAGACTCGTTTGCGCAGGTAAGAGCGTGCATATAGACAGCAAGAGGCGATACCGTCTTGCCGGTCCGTGCGATACCGTGTAGCCGGACCATTAAAGCAGAACGTGTGAGGGACCGGCGCTCGTCTTAAAGTATGCTAGGGTAGTGATTCCGAGACGTGGGTAACGGCGAATTTCGAGGTGGTTTTGGTTGGTAGGCATTCCCTTGGGAATTATTCCAACACCGTATGGGTCCTGAGGAGGATACGTTCGAATATCAGTTTCCCTTGTCATCCCCAAAAAAGAAACTTCTTCCCTAAAAGTATGGCCTATCATTTAATCCCACATTTAAATTTTTTGTAAATTGCTTAATTTCGTTTTTTGTTTCAGAAAAATTTATTGATGCTTCCAGTGATAATTGCGAAGGGATCGAGACTGTGTTAAGACGACTGCAAGCCGATAAGGATTGCGATGTCCGTCATTCGGCGGAAATTTAAAAGAAAACCTTTGGAACTAGATGAAGAAAGAAAAAAAATCGTGGCCTAAAGATTCATATTTTTTACGCATTAATACGAACAAAAACGTATCGTAATTATTTATAGTCGCGCGGAGAAATTTGTGTATGTATTTTTTACGAGTTACACAATAAAAACATCCCGTCAAGGTAAAGAAAATATTCCAATTTTTAATCTCGGTGATATAATTATCGATGTAAGAAAAAAGTTATTTAAAAAAAAAAAAGTTTTTTATTTTTCACTGATTTTAGATTTTTTTTTATTGGATAAACGGTCTAAAAGCATTTTTCGTTTGCCTATTTTTTTCGGTTATAAACATTAGTCTTCCATGTACGAATTTTACAAAACTTGAAACTTTTTAGTTTAAATTTTATATCGTTTTAAATTTTTGTTGGTAGTTTTCTCCGCATTTTACTAGAATTCTATAAATTGCTCAACATTCTACTTCTTAGGATCCCATTCCAGTGTTTGTAACTGTTTACGTCTTTGATTATGAAAAATGTTTTTAGAATGTAAATGCCACTTGGAAATTAATATCATTAGCAATTGTTTTAGTGTTTGTTATTATTTCGTATAGTCTGTAATTTTTTTTACTATCGTACAAAAAATGACAGAGTATACCCTATACCCTAATTTAAATGTGGTAAAAATGGTGTTCACATTATTATAAATCAATATATCGCTGTCTATTAACGGTAATATTGAATCAAAACTCGTATACATAAATTTTGTAATTTTAGATTTATAAATTCTATATACATACTTGTTTTATGTCAGTTTTTCAGTTTTTTTTTAAATTATTTTAAATAAATGTAACTATTTTATATTCAGAATTTGGATGACCAGTAACGAGTTTTCATTCTTTATTATTATTATTGTTTTTTTATTCTTCAGTAATTTTTGTTGTAATTATTAGATATATTATTTAATTACTGTATTTAAAAAAGTTTTTACTTTAGATTTATTTGTGTATTTTGTTGTACTTTTTTTATTATGTAATATATGAAATTTAACTAAATTTGTTTGTTTAATTTGCTTCCTTATAAATTTTACTCAGTGTATAAATAACGTGGAAAAAAGAAACCAAAGAACACCCACAAACCTTAAGGAAATTGACTGAAATTTGGTTTCCTGAATTAAAGTCCTAGTGGATACAAAGCTATTTTAGCTCCCATGGTTTTCACTATTGTTTTTTGTATATAACTATGTATATCAAAATATTACAGCTGCACCATCTGGAGATGATTGTATAAAACATACAGAAATCTATTTTTATGTAAATCAAAGCAGTTAATGGTGCAGTTAATCTCGCTATCAATAAATAGGTGGCGCTGTCTGTAGGTTATTTTAAATGATCAAATTACTAAATTTCATTTATTTTAATATTTGCATATCAACTAATTTATATATCTGGATTGAAAAAATAATCAAAGAACTATAATTTTTTGTATATAACTAAATATATCAAAATATTACAACTGCACCATCTGGAGATGATTGTATAAAACATACAGAAATCTATTTTTATGTAAGTCAAAGCAGTTAATGGTGCAGTTAATCTCGCTATCAATAAATAGGTGGCGCTGTCTGTAGGTTATTTTAAATGATAAAATTACTAAATTTCATTTATTTTAATATTTGCATATCAACTAATTTACATATCTGGATTGAAAATATAATCAAAGAACTATAATTTTTTTGTATATAACTAAATATATCAAAATATTACAACTGCACCATCTGGAGATGATTGTATAAAACATACAGAAATCTATTTTTATGTAAATCAAAGCTGTAGCTTTGGTCCAGTTAGTTTCGCTATCAATAAATGGGTGGCGCTGTCTGTAGGTTAATTTAAATCATCAAATTACTAAATTTCATTTATTTTACTATTTTAAACATTTTGGATGCAAAAAAATTTGTAACTTAATAATATTGGTGCGAAAAATTTATTAAATATCGTAAATGAGTTAATTTGGACAAAAAAATGTAGCCTTACTAAATAAACCACGTAGAATACGAAAATGTAGTGTAATAGTCTTGATAATTTTTTTGAAAAAAATTCTGTTGGCTTTAGAATTGAGTGAAATTATAGAAAACGGTGTTTTTTGGGACGCTAATTCGACTGGTGCAATCAGTTTGTCGATAAGATATATAGATCGCGATCGCTATCCGAATAAATCAGGGTGGGTACTCGATACACTCGCAATCAAAAGTAGTGAACTTTTAGCGAAATTATTGATAATATTGCATTTTTAATGCGATTTTCGGGTTCTGCTTGGTCGATTTAGTGGTTCCAGACCAATTTTACAAAAATTTAATTTTTATTGATTTTCGACCAAAATCCAAGGTTATAGCCTTGCTAATTTTTTTGACAAAAATACTTTTGGCTTTAGAATTGCGTAAAATTATATAAAACAGTGTTTTTTGGGACGCTAAATCGACTGGTGCAATCAGTTTGTCGATAGGATGTATGGAACATCCTTAAATCGCGATCCGAATCAGGGTGGGTACACTCGCAATCAAAAGTAGTGAACTTTTAGGGAAATTACTGATAATATTGCATTTTTAATGCGATTTTTGCATTCTGCGTGGTCAATTTAGTGGTTCTAGACCAATTTTACAAAAATCTAATTTTTGTTGATTTTCGACCAAAATCCAAGGTTATAGCCTTGCTAATTTTTTTGACAAAAATACTTTTGCTTTAGAATTGCGTAAAATTATAGAAAACGGTGTTTTTTGGGACGCTAAATCGACTGGTGCAATCAGTTTGTCGATTGGATATATGGAACATCCTTAAATGGCGATCCGAATCAGGGTGGGTACACTCGCAATCAAAAGTAGTGAACTTTTAGCGAAATTATTGATAATATTGCATTTTTAATGCGATTTTCGCATTCTGCGTGGTCGATTTAGTGATTCTAGACCAATTTTACAAAAATCTAATTTTTGTTGATTTTCGACCAAAATCCAAGGTTATAGCCTTGCTAATTTTTTTGACAAAAATAGTTTTGGCTTTAGAATTGCGTAAAATTATAGAAAACGGTGTTTTTTGGGACGCTAAATCGACTGGTGCAATCAGTTTGTCGATTGGATATATGGAACATCCTTAAATCGCGATCCGAATCAGGGTGGGTACACTCGCAATCAAAAGTAGTGAACTTTTAGCGAAATTATTGATAATATTGCATTTTTAATGCGATTTTCGCATTCTGCGTGGTCGATTTAGTGATTCTAGACCAATTTTACAAAAATCTATTTTTTGTTGATTTTCGACCAAAATCCAAGGTTATAGCCTTGCTAATTTTTTTGACAAAAATAGTTTTGGCTTTAGAATTGCGTAAAATTATAGAAAACGGTGTTTTTTGGGACGCTAAATCGACTGGTGCAATCAGTTTGTCGATAGGATGTATGGAACATCCTTAAATCGCGATCCGAATCAGAGTGGGTACACTCGCAATCAAAAGTAGTGAACTTTTAGGGAAATTACTGATAATATTGCATTTTTAATGCGATTTTCGGTTTCTGCGTGGTCGATTTAGTGGTTCTAGACCAATTTTACAAAAATCTAATTTTTGTTGATTTTCGACCAAAATCCAAGGTTATAGCCTTGCTAATTTTTTTGACAAAAATACTTTTGGCTTTAGAATTGCGTAAAATTATAGAAAACGGTGTTTTTTGGGACGCTAAATTGACTGGTGCAATCAGTTTGTCGATAGGATGTATGGAACATCCTTAAATCGCGATCCGAATCAGGGTGGGTACACTCGCAATCAAAAGTAGTGAACTTTTAGGGAAATTACTGATAATATTGCATTTTTAATGCGATTTTCGCATTCTGCGTGGTCGATTTAGTGGTTCTAGACCAATTTTACAAAAATCTAAATTTTGTTGATTTTCGACCAAAATCCAAGGTTATAGCCTTGCTAATTTTTTTGACAAAAATACTTTTGGCTTTAGAATTGCGTAAAATTATAGAAAACGGTGTTTTTTGGGACGCTAAATCGACTGGTGCAATCAGTTTGTCGATAGGATGTATGGAACATCCTTAAATCGCGATCCGAATCAGGGTGGGTACACTCGCAATCAAAAGTAGTGAACTTTTAGGGAAATTACTGATAATATTGCATTTTTAATGCGATTTTCGGTTTCTGCGTGGTCGATTTAGTGGTTCTAGACCAATTTTACAAAAATCTAATTTTTGTTGATTTTCGACCAAAATCCAAGGTTATAGCCTTGCTAATTTTTTTGACAAAAATACATTTGGCTTTAGAATTGCGTAAAATTATAGAAAACGGTGTTTTTTGGGACGCTAAATCGACTGGTGCAATCAGTTTGTCGATAGGATGTATGGAACATCCTTAAATCGCGATCCGAATCAGGGTGGGTACACTCGCAATCAAAAGTAGTGAACTTTTAGGGAAATTACTGATAATATTGCATTTTTAATGCGATTTTTGCATTCTGCGTGGTCGATTTAGTGGTTCTAGACCAATTTTACAAAAATCTAATTTTTGTTGATTTTCGACCAAAATCCAAGGTTATAGCCTTGCTAATTTTTTTGACAAAAATACTTTTGGCTTTAGAATTGCGTAAAATTATAGAAAACGGTGTTTTTTGGGACGCTAAATCGACTGGTGCAATCAGTTTGTCGATTGGATATATGGAACATCCTTAAATCGCGATCCGAATCAGGGTGGGTACACTCGCAATCAAAAGTAGTGAACTTTTAGCGAAATTATTGATAATATTGCATTTTTAATGCGATTTTCGGTTTCTGCGTGGTCGATTTAGTGGTTCTAGACCAATTTTACAAAAATCTAATTTTTGTTGATTTTCGACCAAAATCCAAGGTTATAGCCTTGCTAATTTTTTTGACAAAAATACTTTTGGCTTTAGAATTGCGTGAAATTATAGAAAACGGTGTTTTTTGGGACGCTAAATCGACTGGTGCAATCAGTTTGTCGATAGGATGTATGGAACATCCTTAAATCGCGATCCGAATCAGGGTGGGTACACTCGCAATCAAAAGTAGTGAACTTTTAGGGAAATTACTGATAATATTGCATTTTTAATGCGATTTTTGCATTCTGCGTGGTCGATTTAGTGGTTCTAGACCAATTTTACAAAAATCTAATTTTTGTTGATTTTCGACCAAAATCCAAGGTTATAGCCTTGCTAATTTTTTTGAGAAAAATACTTCTGGCTTTAGAATTGCGTAAAATTATAGAAAACGGTGTTTTTTGGGACGCTAAATCGACTGGTGCAATCAGTTTGTCGATAGGATGTATGGAACATCCTTAAATCGCGATCCGAATGAGGGTGGGTACACTCGCAATCAAAAGTAGTGAACTTTTAGCGAAATTATTGATAATATTGCATTTTTAATGCGATTTTCGGGTTCTGCGTGGTCGATTTAGTGATTCTACACCAATTTTACAAAAATCTATTTTTTGTTGATTTTCGACCAAAATCCAAGGTTATAGCCTTGCTAATTTTTTTGAGAAAAATACTTTTGGCTTTAGAATTGCGTGAAATTATAGAAAACGGTGTTTTTTGGGACGCTAAATCGACTGGTGCAATCAGTTTGTCCATAGGATGTATGGAACATCCTTAAATCGCGATCCGAATCAGGGTGGGTACACTCGCAATCAAAAGTAGTGAACTTTTAGGGAAATTACTGATAATATTGCATTTTTAATGCGATTTTCGCATTCTGCGTGGTCGATTTAGTGGTTCTAGACCAATTTTACAAAAATCTAATTTTTGTTGATTTTCGACCAAAATCCAAGGTTATAGCCTTGCAAATTTTTTTGACAAAAATACTTTTGGCTTTAGAATTGCGTAAAATTATAGAAAACGGTGTTTTTTGGGACGCTTAATCGACTGGTGCAATCAGTTTGTCGATAGGATGTATGGAACATCCTTAAATCGCGATCCGAATCAGGGTGGGTACACTCGCAATCAAAAGTAGTGAACTTTTAGGGAAATTACTGATAATATTGCATTTTTAATGCGATTTTCGTTTTCTGCGTGGTCGATTTAGTGGTTCTAGACCAATTTTACAAAAATCTAATTTTTGTTGATTTTCGACCAAAATCCAAGGTTATAGCCTTGCTAATTTTTTTGACAAAAATACTTTTGGCTTTAGAATTGCGTAAAATTATAGAAAACGGTGTTTTTTGGGACGCTAAATCGACTGGTGCAATCAGTTTGTCGATAGGATGTATGGAACATCCTTAAATCGCGATCCGAATCAGGGTGGGTACACTCGCAATCAAAAGTAGTGAACCTTTAGGGAAATTACTGATAATATTGCATTTTTAATGCGATTTTCGCATTCTGCGTGGTCGATTTAGTGGTTCTAGACCAATTTTACAAAAATCTAATTTTTGTTGATTTTCGACCAAAATCCAAGGTTATAGCCTTGCTAATTTTTTTGACAAAAATACTTTTGGCTTTAGAATTGCGTAAAATTATAGAAAACGGTGTTTTTTGGGACGCTAAATCGACTGGTGCAATCAGTTTGTCGATAGGATGTATGGAACATCCTTAAATCGCGATCCGAATCAGGGTGGGTACACTCGCAATCAAAAGTAGTGAACTTTTAGCGAAATTATTGATAATATTGCATTTTTAATGCGATTTTCGGTTTCTGCGTGGTCGATTTAGTGGTTCTAGACCAATTTTACAAAAATCTAATTTATGTTGATTTTCGACCAAAATCCAAGGTTATAGCCTTGCTAATTCTTTTGACAAAAATACTTTTGGCTTTAGAATTGCGTAAAACTATAGAAAACGGTGTTTTTTGGGACGCTAAATCGACTGGTGCAATCAGTTTGTCGATAGGATGTATGGAACATCCTTAAATCGCGATCCGAATCAGGGTGGGTACACTCGCAATCAAAAGTAGTGAACTTTTAGGGAAATTACTGATAACATTGCATTTTTAATGCGATTTTCGGTTTCTGCGTGGTCGATTTAGTGGTTCTAGACCAATTTTACAAAAATCTAATTTTTGTTGATTTTCGACCAAAATCCAAGGTTATAGCCTTGCTAATTCTTTTGACAAAAATACTTTTGGCTTTAGAATTGCGTAAAATTATAGAAAACGGTGTTTTTTGGGACGCTAAATCGACTGGTGCAATCAGTTTGTCGATAGGATGTATGGAACATCCTTAAATCGCGATCCGAATCAGGGTGGGTACACTCGCAATCAAAAGTAGTGAACTTTTAGGGAAATTACTGATAATATTGCATTTTTAATGCGATTTTCGGTTTCTGCGTGGTCGATTTAGTGGTTCTAGACCAATTTTACAAAAATCTAATTTTTGTTGATTTTCGACCAAAATCCAAGGTTATAGCCTTGCTAATTTTTTTGACAAAAATACTTTTGGCTTTAGAATTGCGTAAAATTATAGAAAACGGTGTTTTTTGGGACGCTAAATCGACTGGTGCAATCAGTTTGTCGATAGGATGTATGGAAGATCCTTAAATCGCGATCCGAATGAGGGTGGGTACACTCGCAATCAAAAGTAGTGAATTTTTAGCGAAATTATTGATAATATTGCATTTTTAATGCGATTTTCGGTTTCTGCGTGGTCGATTTAGTAGTTCTTGACCAATTTTACAAAAATCTAATTTTTGTTGAATTTCGACCAAAATCCAAGGTTATAGCCTTGCTCATTTTTTAGACAAAAATACTTTTGGCTTTAGAATTGCGTGAAATTATAGAAAACGGTGTTTTTTGGGACGCTAAATCGACTGGTGCAATCAGTTTGTCCATAGGATGTATGGAACATCCTTAAATCGCGATCCGAATCAGGGTGGGTACACTCGCAATCAAAAGTAGTGAACTTTTAGCGAAATTATTGATAATATTGCATTTTTAATGCGATTTTCGGTTTCTGCGTGGTCGATTTAGTGGTTCTAGACCAATTTTACAAAAATCTAATTTTTGTTAAATTTCGACCAAAATCCAAGGTTATAGCCTTGCTAATTTTTTTGAGAAAAATACTTTTGGCTTTAGAATTGCGTAAAATTATAGAAAACGGCGTTTTTTGGGACGCTAAATCGACTGGTGCAATCAGTTTGTCAATAGGATGTATGGAACATCCTTAAATAGCGATCCGAATCAGGGTGGGTACACTTGCAATCAAAAGTAGTGAACTTTTAGGGAAATTACTGATAATATTACATTTTTAATGCGATTTTCGCATTCTGCATGGTCGATTTAGTGGTTCTAGACCAATTTTACAAAAATCTAATTTTTGTTGAATTTCGACCAAAATCCAAGGTTATAGCCTTGCTCATTTTTTTGACAAAAATACTTTTGGCTTTAGAATTGCGTGAAATTATAGAAAACGGTGTTTTTTGGGACGCTAAATCGACTGGTGCAATCAGTTTGTCGATAGGATGTATGGAACATCCTTAAATCGCGGTCCGAATCAGGGTGGGTACACTCGCAATCAAAAGTAGTGAACTTTTAGGGAAATTATTGATAATATTGCATTTTTAATGCGATTTTCGGTTTCTGCGTGGTCGATTTAGTGGTTCTAGACCAATTTTACAAAAATCTAATTTTTGTTGAATTTCGACCAAAATCCAAGGTTATAGCCTTGCTAATTTTTTTGAGAAAGATACTTTTGGCTTTAGAATTGCGTAAAATTATAGAAAACGGTGTTTTTTGGGACGCTAAATCGACTGGTGCAATCAGTTTGTCGATAGGATGTATGGAACATCCTTAAATCGCGATCCGAATCAGGGTGGGTACACTCGCAATCAAAAGTAGTGAACTTTTAGGGAAATTACTGATAATATTGCATTTTTAATGCGATTTTCGGTTTCTGCGTGGTCGATTTAGTGGTTCTAGACCAATTTTACAAAAATCTAATTTTTGTTGATTTTCGACCAAAATCCAAGGTTATAGCCTTGCTAATTTTTTTGACAAAAATACTTTTGGCTTTAGAATTGCGTAAAATTATAGAAAACGGTGTTTTTTGGGACGCTAAATCGACTGGTGCAATCAGTTTGTCGATAGGATGTATGGAACATCCTTAAATCGCGATCCGAATGAGGGTGGGTACACTCGCAATCAAAAGTAGTGAACTTTTAGCGAAATTATTGATAATATTGCATTTTTAATGCGATTTTCGGTTTCTGCGTGGTCGATTTAGTAGTTCTTGACCAATTTTACAAAAATCTAATTTTTGTTGAATTTCGACCAAAATCCAAGGTTATAGCCTTGCTCATTTTTTAGACAAAAATACTTTTGGCTTTAGAATTGCGTGAAATTATAGAAAACGGTGTTTTTTGGGACGCTAAATCGACTGGTGCAATCAGTTTGTCCATAGGATGTATGGAACATCCTTAAATCGCGATCCGAATCAGGGTGGGTACACTCGCAATCAAAAGTAGTGAACTTTTAGCGAAATTATTGATAATATTGCATTTTTAATGCGATTTTCGGTTTCTGCGTGGTCGATTTAGTGGTTCTAGACCAATTTTACAAAAATCTAATTTTTGTTGAATTTCGACCAAAATCCAAGGTTATAGCCTTGCTCATTTTTTTGACAAAAATACTTTTGGCTTTAGAATTGCGTGAAATTATAGAAAACGGTGTTTTTTGGGAC
This sequence comes from Ophraella communa, assembly GCA_035357415.1. Classification (NCBI taxonomy): domain Eukaryota; kingdom Metazoa; phylum Arthropoda; class Insecta; order Coleoptera; family Chrysomelidae; genus Ophraella; species Ophraella communa. The sequence continues at coordinate 24,852,482 of CM068983.1, forward strand.
GCTAAATCGACTGGTGCAATCAGTTTGTCCATAGGATGTATGGAACATCCTTAAATCGCGATCCGAATCAGGGTGGGTACACTCGCAATCAAAAGTAGTGAACTTTTAGCGAAATTATTGATAATATTGCATTTTTAATGCGATTTTCGGTTTCTGCGTGGTCGATTTAGTAGTTCTAGACCAATTTTACAAAAATCTAATTTTTGTTGAATTTCGACCAAAATCCAAGGTTATAGCCTTGCTCATTTTTTTGACAAAAATACTTTTGGCTTTAGAATTGCGTGAAATTATAGAAAACGGTGTTTTTTGGGACGCTAAATCGACTGGTGCAATCAGTTTGTCGATAGGATGTATGGAACATCCTTAAATCGCGATCCGAATCAGGGTGGGTACACTCGCAATCAAAAGTAGTGAAGTTTTAGCGAAATTATTGATAATATTGCATTTTTAATGCGATTTTCGGTTTCTGCGTGGTCGATTTAGTGGTTCTAGACCAATTTTACAAAAATCTAATTTTTGTTGAATTTCGACCAAAATCCAAGGTTATAGCCTTGCTAATTTTTTTGAGAAAAATACTTTTGGCTTTAGAATTGCGTAAAATTATAGAAAACGGTGTTTTTTGGGACGCTAAATCGACTGGTGCAATCAGTTTGTCGATAATATGTATGGAACATCCTTAAATCGCGATCCGAATCAGGGTGGGTACACTCGCAATCAAAAGTAGTGAACTTTTAGGGAAATTACTGATAATATTGCATTTTTAATGCGATTTTCGCATTCTGCGTGGTCGATTTAGTGGTTCTAGACCAATTTTACAAAAATCTAATTTTTGTTGATTTTGACCAAAATCCAAGGTTATAGCCTTGCTAATTTTTTTGAGAAAAATACTTTTGGCTTTAGAATTGCGTAAAATTATAGAAAACGGTGTTTTTTGGGACGCTAAATCGACTGGTGCAATTAGTTTGTCGATAGGATGTATGGAACATCCTTAAATCGCGATCCGAATCAGGGTGGGTACACTCGCAATCAAAAGTAGTGAACTTTTAGCGAAATTATTGATAATATTGCATTTTTAATGCGATTTTCGGTTTCTGCGTGGTCGATTTAGTGGTTCTAGACCAATTTTACAAAAATCTAATTTTTGTTGATTTTCGACCAAATTCCAAGGTTATAGCCTTGCTAATTTTTTTGAGAAAAATACTTTTGGCTTTAGAATTGCGTAAAATTATAGAAAACGGTTTTTTTTGGGACGCTAAATCGACTGGTGCAATCAGTTTGTCGATAGGATGTATGGAACATCCCTAAATCGCGATCCGAATCAGGGTGGGTACACTCGCAATCAAAAGTAGTGAACTTTTAGGGAAATTACTGATAATATTGCATTTTTAATGCGATTTTCGCATTCTGCGTGGTCGATTTAGTGGTTCTAGACCAATTTTACAAAAATCTAATTTTTGTTGATTTTCGACCAAAATCCAAGGTTATAGCCTTGCTAATTTTTTTGAGAAAAATACTTTTGGCTTTACAATTGCGTAAAATTATAGAAAACGGTGTTTTTTGGGACGCTAAATCGACTGGTGCAATCAGTTTGTCGATAGAATGTATGGAACATCCTTAAATCGCGATCCGAATCAGGGTGGGTACACTCGCAATCAAAAGTAGTGAACTTTTAGGAAAATTACTGATAATATTGCATTTTTAATGCGATTTTCGCATTCTGCGTGGTCGATTTAGTGGTTCTAGACCAATTTTACAAAAATCTAATTTTTGTTGATTTTCGATCAAAATCCAAGGTTATAGCCTTGCTAATTTTTTTGAGAAAAATACTTTTGGCTTTAGAATTGCGTAAAATTATAGAAAACGGTGTTTTTTGGGACGCTAAATCGACTGGTGCAATCAGTTTGTCGATAGGATGTATGGAACATCCTTAAATCGCGATCCTAATCAGGGTGGGTACACTCGCAATCAAAAGTTGTGAACTTTTAGCGAAATTATTGATAATATTGCATTTTTAATGCGATTTTCGGTTTCTGCGTGGTCGATTTAGTGGTTCTAAACCAATTTTACAAAAATCTAATTTTTGTTGATTTTCGACCAAAATCCAAGGTTATAGCCTTGCTCATTTTTTTGACAAAAATACTTTTGGCTTTAGAATTGCGTGAAATTATAGAAAACGGTGTTTTTTGGGACGCTAAATCGACTGGTGCAATCAGTTTGTCCATAGGATGTATGGAACATCCTTAAATCGCGATCCTAATCAGGGTGGGTACACTCGCAATCAAAAGTTGTGAACTTTTAGGGAAATTACTGATAATATTGCATTTTTAATGCGATTTTCGCATTCTGCGTGGTCGATTTAGTGGTTCTAGACCAATTTTACAAAAATCTAATTTTTGTTGATTTTCGACCAAAATCCAAGGTTATAGCCTTGCTAATTTTTTTGAGAAAAATACTTTTGGCTTTACAATTGCGTAAAATTATAGAAAACGGTGTTTTTTGGGACGCTAAATCGACTGGTGCAATCAGTTTGTCGAAAGAATGTATGGAACATCCTTAAATCACGATCCGAATCAGGTTGGGTACACTCGCAATCAAAAGTAGTGAACTTTTAGCGAAATTATTGATAATATTGCATTTTTAATGCGATTTTCGGTTTCTGCGTGGTCGATTTAGTGGTTCTAGACCAATTTTACAAAAATCTAATTTTTGTTGAATTTCGACCAAAATCCAAGGTTATAGCCTTGCTCATTTTTTTGACAAAAATACTTTTGGCTTTAGAATTGCGTGAAATTATAGAAAACGGTGTTTTTTTGGGACGCTAAATCGACTGGTGCAATCAGTTTGTCCATAGGATGTATGGAACATCCTTAAATCGAGATCCGAATCAGGGTGGGTACACTCGCAATCAAAAGTAGTGAACTTTTAGCGAAATTATTGATAATATTGCATTTTTAATGCGATTTTCGGTTTCTGCGTGGTCGATTTAGTGGCTCTAGACCAATTTTACAAAAATCTAATTTTTGTTGAATTTCGACCAAAATCCAAGGTTATAGCCTTGCTCATTTTTTTGACAAAAATACTTTTGGCTTTAGAATTGCGTGAAATTATAGAAAACGGTGTTTTTTGGGACGCTAAATCGACTGGTGCAATCAGTTTGTCCATAGGATGTATGGAACATCCTTAAATCGCGATCCTAATCAGGGTGGGTACACTCGCAATCAAAAGTTGTGAACTTTTAGGGAAATTACTGATAATATTGCATTTTTAATGCGATTTTCGCATTCTGCGTGGTCGATTTAGTGGTTCTAGACCAATTTTACAAAAATCTAATTTTTGTTGATTTTCGACCAAAATCCAAGGTTATAGCCTTGCTAATTTTTTTGAGAAAAATACTTTTGGCTTTACAATTGCGTAAAATTATAGAAAACGGTGTTTTTTGGGACGCTAAATCGACTGGTGCAATCAGTTTGTCGATAGGATGTATGGAACATCCTTAAATCGCGATCCTAATCAGGGTGGGTACACTCGCAATCAAAAGTTGTGAACTTTTAGGGAAATTACTGATAATATTGCATTTTTAATGCGATTTTCGCATTCTGCGTGGTCGATTTAGTGGTTCTAGACCAATTTTACAAAAATCTAATTTTTGTTGATTTTCGACCAAAATCCAAGGTTATATATAGCCTTGCTCATTTTTTTGACAAAAATACTTTTGGCTTTACAATTGCGTAAAATTATAGAAAACGGTGTTTTTTGGGACGCTAAATCGACTGGTGCAATCAGTTTGTCGAAAGAATGTATGGAACATCCTTAAATCGCGATCCGAATCAGGTTGGGTACACTCGCAATCAAAAGTAGTGAACTTTTAGCGAAATTATTGATAATATTGCATTTTTAATGCGATTTTCGCATTCTGCGTGGTCGATTTAGTGGTTCTAGACCAATTTTACAAAAATCTAATTTTTGTTGATTTTCGACCAAAATCCAAGGTTATAGCCTTGCTCATTTTTTTGACAAAAATACATTTTGGCTTTACAATTGCGTGAAATTATAGAAAACGGTGTTTTTTTGGGACGCTAAATCGACTGGTGCAATCAGTTTGTCCATAGGATGTATGGAACATCCTTAAATCGCGATCCGAATCAGAGTGGGTACATTCGCAATCAAAAGTAGTGAACTTTTAGCGAAATTATTGATAATATTGCATTTTTAATGCGATTTTCGGTTTCTGCGTTGATTTTGTTGATTTTCGACCAAAATCCAAGGTTATAGCCTTGCTAATTTTTTTGAGAAAAATACTTTTGGCTTTAGAATTGCGTAAAATTATAGAAAACGGTGTTTTTTGGGACGCTAAATCGACTGGTGCAATCAGTTTGTTGATAGGATGTATGGAACATCCTTAAATCGCGATCCGAATCAGGGTGGGTACATTCGCAATCAAAAGTAGTGAACCTTTAGGGAAATTACTGATAATATTGCATTTTTAATGCGATTTTCGCATTCTGCGTGGTCGATTTAGTGGTTCTAGACCAATTTTACAAAAATCTAATTTTTGTTGATTTTCGACCAAAATCCAAGGTTATAGCCTTGCTAATTTTTTTGACAAAATTACTTTTGGGTTTAGAATTGCGTAAAATTATAGAAAACGGTGTTTTTTGGGACGCTTAATCGACTGGTGCAATCATTTTGTCGATAGGATGTATGGAACATCCTTAAATCGCGATCCGAATCAGGGTGGGTACACTCGCAATCAAAAGTAGTGAACTTTTAGGGAAATTATTGATAATATTGCATTTTTAATGCGATTTTCGGTTTCTGCGTGGTCGATTTAGTGGTTCTAGACCAATTTTACAAAAATCTAATTTTTGTTGAATTTCGACCAAAATCCAAGGTTATAGTCTTGCTCATTTTTTTGACAAAAATACTTTTGGCTTTAGAATTGCGTGAAATTATAGAAAACGGTGTTTTTTGGGACGCTAAATCGACTGGTGCAATCAGTTTGTCCATAGGATGTATGGAACATCCTTAAATCGCGATCCGAATCAGGGTGGGTACACTCGCAATCAAAAGTAGTGAACTTTTAGCGAAATTATTGATAATATTGCATTTTTAATGCGATTTTCGGTTTCTGCGTGGTCGATTTAGTTGTTCTAGACCAATTTTACAAAAATCTAATTTTTGTTGAATTTCGACCAAAATCCAAGGTTATAGCCTTGCTCATTTTTTTGACAAAAATACTTTTGGCTTTAGAATTGCGTGAAATTATAGAAAACGGTGTTTTTTGGGACTCTAAATCGACTGGTTCAATCAGTTTGTCCATAGGATGTATGGAACATCCTTAAATCGCGATCCGAATCAGGGTGGGTACACTCGCAATCAAAAGTTGTGAACTTTTAGGGAAATTACTGATAATATTGCATTTTTAATGCGATTTTCGCATTCTGCGTGGTCGATTTAGTGGTTCTAGACCAATTTTACAAAAATCTAATTTTTGTTGAATTTCGACCAAAATCCAAGGTTATAGCCTTGCTCATTTTTTTGACAAAAATACTTTTGGCTTTAGAATTGCGTGAAATTATAGAAAACGGTGTTTTTTGGGACGCTAAATCGACTGGTGCAATCAGTTTGTCGATAGGATGTATGGAACATCCTTAAATCGCGATCCGAATCAGGGTGGGTACACTCGCAATCAAAAGTAGTGAACCTTTAGGGAAATTACTGATAATATTGCATTTTTAATGCGATTTTCGCATTCTGCGTGGTCGATTTAGTGGTTCTAGACCAATTTTACAAAAATCTAATTTTTGTTGATTTTCGACCAAAATCCAAGGTTATAGCCTTGCTAATTTTTTTGACAAAATTACTTTTGGGTTTAGAATTGCGTAAAATTATAGAAAACGGTGTTTTTTGGGACGCTTAATCGACTGGTGCAATCATTTTGTCGATAGGATGTATGGAACATCCTTAAATCGCGATCCGAATCAGGGTGGGTACACTCGCAATCAAAAGTAGTGAACTTTTAGGGAAATTATTGATAATATTGCATTTTTAATGCGATTTTCGGTTTCTGCGTGGTCGATTTAGTGGTTCTAGACCAATTTTACAAAAATCTAATTTTTGTTGATTTTCGACCAAAATCCAAGGTTATAGCCTTGCTAATTTTTTTGACAAAAATACTTTTGGCTTTAGAATTGCGTAAAATTATAGAAAACGGTGTTTTTTGGGACGTTTAATCGACTGGTGCAATCAGTTTGTCGATAGGATGTATGGAACATCCTTAAATCGCGATCCGAATCAGGGTGGGTACACTCGCAATCAAAAGTAGTGAACTTTTAGCGAAAACATTGATAATATTGCATTTTTAATGCGATTTTCGGTTTCTGCGTGGTCGATTTTTGGTTCTAGACCAATTTTACAAAAATCTAATTTTTGTTGATTTTCGACCAAAATCCAAGGTTATAGCCTTGCTAATTTTTTTGACAAAATTACTTTTGGGTTTAGAATTGCGTAAAATTATAGAAAACGGTGTTTTTTGGGACGCTTAATCGACTGGTGCAATCATTTTGTCGATAGGATGTATGGAACATCCTTAAATCGCGATCCGAATCAGGGTGGGTACACTCGCAATCAAAAGTTGTGAACTTTTAGGGAAATTACTGATAATATTGCATTTTTAATGCGATTTTCGGTTTCTGCGTGGTCGATTTAGTGGTTCTAGACCAATTTTACAAAAATCTAATTTTTGTTGATTTTCGACCAAAATCCAAGGTTATAGCCTTGCTAATTTTTTTGACAAAAATACTTTTGGCTTTAGAATTGCGTGAAATTATAGAAAACGGTGTTTTTTGGGACGCTAAATCGACTGGTGCAATCAGTTTGTCGATAGGATGTATGGAACATCCTTAAATCGCGATCCGAATCAGGGTGGGTACACTCGCAATCAAAAGTAGTGAACTTTTAGCGAAATTATTGATAATATTGCATTTTTAATGCGATTTTCGGTTTCTGCGTGGTCGATTTAGTGGTTCTAGACCAATTTTACAAAAATCTAATTTTTGTTGATTTTCGACCAAAATCCAAGGTTATAGCCTTGCTAATTTTTTTGAGAAAAATACTTTTGGCTTTACAATTGCGTAAAATTATAGAAAACGGTGTTTTTTGGGACGCTAAATCGACTGGTGCAATCAGTTTGTCGATAGGATGTATGGAACATCCTTAAATCGCGATCCGAATCAGGGTGGGTACACTCGCAATCAAAAGTAGTGAACTTTTAGGGAAATTATTGATAATATTGCATTTTTAATGGGATTTTCGGTTTCTGCGTGGTCGATTTAGTGGTTCTAGACCAATTTTACAAAAATCTAATTTTTGTTGATTTTCGACCAAAATCCAAGGTTATAGCCTTGCTAATTTTTTTGACAAAAATACTTTTGGCTTTAGAATTGCGTAAAATTATAGAAAACGGTGTTTTTTGGGACGTTTAATCGACTGGTGCAATCAGTTTGTCGATAGGATGTATGGAACATCCTTAAATCGCGATCCGAATCAGGGTGGGTACACTCGCAATCAAAAGTAGTGAACTTTTAGCGAAAACATTGATAATATTGCATTTTTAATGCGATTTTCGGTTTCTGCGTGGTCGATTTAGTGGTTCTAGACCAATTTTACAAAAATCTAATTTTTGTTGATTTTCGACCAAAATCCAAGGTTATAGCCTTGCTAATTTTTTTGACAAAAATACTTTTGGCTTTAGAATTGCGTAAAATTATAGAAAACGGTGTTTTTTGGGACGCTAAATCGACTGGTGCAATCAGTTTGTCGATAGGATGTATGGAACATCCTTAAATCGCGATCCGAATCAGGGTGGGTACACTCGCAATCAAAAGTAGTGAACTTTTAGGGAAATTACTGATAATATTGCATTTTTAATGCGATTTTCGCATTCTGCGTGGTCGATTTAGTGGTTCTAGACCAATTTTACAAAAATCTAATTTTTGTTGATTTTCGACCAAAATCCAAGGTTATAGCCTTGCTAATTTTTTTGACAAAAATACTTTTGGCTTTAGAATTGCGTGAAATTACAGAAAACGGTGTTTTTTGGGACGCTAAATCGACTGGTGCAATCAGTTTGTCCATAGGATGTATGGAACATCCTTAAATCGCGATCCGAATCAGGGTGGGTACACTCGCAATCAAAAGTAGTGAACTTTTAGCGAAATTATTGATAATATTGCATTTTTAATGCGATTTTCGGTTTCTGCGTGGTCGATTTAGTTGTTCTAGACCAATTTTACAAAAATCTAATTTTTGTTGAATTTCGACCAAAATCCAAGGTTATAGCCTTGCTCATTTTTTTGACAAAAATACTTTTGGCTTTAGAATTGCGTAAAATTATAGAAAACGGTGTTTTTTGGGACGCTAAATCGACTGGTGCAATCAGTTTGTCGATAGGATGTATGGAACATCCTTAAATCGCGATCCGAATCAGGGTGGGTACACTCGCAATCAAAAGTTGTGAACTTTTAGGGAAATTACTGATAATATTGCATTTTTAATGCGATTTTCGCATTCTGCGTGGTCGATTTAGTGGTTCTAGACCAATTTTACAAAAATCTAATTTTTGTTGAATTTCGACCAAAATCCAAGGTTATAGCCTTGCTCATTTTTTTGACAAAAATACTTTTGGCTTTAGAATTGCCTGAAATTATAGAACACGGTGTTTTTTGGGACGCTAAATCGACTGGTGCAATCAGTTTGTCGATAGGATGTATGGAACATCCTTAAATCGCGATCCGAATCAGGGTGGGTACACTCGCAATCAAAAGTAGTGAACCTTTAGGGAAATTACTGATAATATTGCATTTTTAATGCGATTTTCGCATTCTGCGTGGTCGATTTAGTGGTTCTAGACCAATTTTACAAAAATCTAATTTTTGTTGATTTTCGACCAAAATCCAAGGTTATAGCCTTGCTAATTTTTTTGACAAAAATACTTTTGGCTTTAGAATTGCGTAAAATTATAGAAAACGGTGTTTTTTGGGACGCTTAATCGACTGGTGCAATCAGTTTGTCGATAGGATGTATGGAACATCCTTAAATCGCGATCCGAATCAGGGTGGGTACACTCGCAATCAAAAGTAGTGAACTTTTAGGGAAATTATTGATAATATTGCATTTTTAATGCGATTTTCGGTTTCTGCGTGGTCGATTTAGTGGTTCTAGACCAATTTTACAAAAATCTAATTTTTGTTGATTTTCGACCAAAATCCAAGGTTATAGCCTTGCTAATTTTTTTGACAAAAATACTTTTGGCTTTAGAATTGCGTGAAATTATAGAAAACGGTGTTTTTTGGGACGTTTAATCGACTGGTGCAATCAGTTTGTCGATAGGATGTATGGAACATCCTTAAATCGCGATCCGAATCAGGGTGGGTACACTCGCAATCAAAAGTAGTGAACTTTTAGCGAAATTATTGATAATATTGCATTTTTAATGCGATTTTCGGTTTCTGCGTGGTCGATTTAGTGGTTCTAGACCAATTTTACAAAAATCTAATTTTTGTTGATTTTCGACCAAAATCCAAGGTTATAGCCTTGCTAATTTTTTTGACAAAAATACTTTTGGCTTTAGAATTGCGTGAAATTATAGAAAACGGTGTTTTTTGGGACGCTAAATCGACTGGTGCAATCAGTTTGTCGATAGGATGTATGGAACATCCTTAAATCGCGATCCGAATCAGGGTGGGTACACTCGCAATCAAAAGTAGTGAACTTTTAGGGAAATTACTGATAATATTGCATTTTTAATGCGATTTTCGCATTCTGCGTGGTCGATTTAGTGGTTCTAGACCAATTTTACAAAAATCTAATTTTTGTTGATTTTCGACCAAAATCCAAGGTTATAGCCTTGCTAATTTTTTTGACAAAAATACTTTTGGCTTTAGAATTGCGTAAAATTATAGAAAACGGTGTTTTTTGGGACGCTAAATCGACTGGTGATATCAGTTTGTCGATAGGATGTATGGAACATCCTTAAATCGCGATCCGAATCAGGGTGGGTACACTCGCAATCAAAAGTAGTGAACTTTTAGGGAAATTATTGATAATATTGCATTTTTAATGCGATTTTCGGTTTCTGCGTGGTCGATTTAGTGGTTCTAGACCAATTTTACAAAAATCTAATTTTTGTTGATTTTCGACCAAAATCCAAGGTTATAGCCTTGCTAATTTTTTTGACAAAAATACTTTTGGCTTTACAATTGCGTAAAATTATAGAAAACTGTGTTTTTTGGGACGCTAAATCGACTGGTGCAATCAGTTTGTCGATAGAATGTATGGAACATCCTTAAATCGCGATCCGAATCAGGTTGGGTACACTCGCAATCAAAAGTAGTGAACTTTTAGCGAAATTATTGATAATATTGCATTTTTAATGCGATTTTCGGTTTCTGCGTGGTCGATTTAGTGGTTCTAGACCAATTTTACAAAAATCTAATTTTTGTTGAATTTCGACCAAAATCCAAGGTTATAGCCTTGCTCATTTTTTTGACAAAAATACTTTTGGCTTTAGAATTGCGTGAAGTTATAGAAAACGGTGTTTTTTGGGACGCTAAATCGACTGGTGCAATCAGTTTGTCCATAGGATGTATGGAACATCCTTAAATCGCGATCCGAATCAGGGTGGGTACACTCGCAATCAAAAGTAGTGAACTTTTAGCGAAATTATTGATAATATTGCATTTTTAATGCGATTTTCGGTTTCTGCGTGGTCGATTTAGTTGTTCTAGACCAATTTTACAAAAATCTAATTTTTGTTGAATTTCGACCAAAATCCAAGGTTATAGCCTTGCTCATTTTTTTGACAAAAATACTTTTGGCTTTAGAATTGCGTGAAATTATAGAAAACGGTGTTTTTTGGGACGCTAAATCGACTGGTTCAATCAGTTTGTCCATAGGATGTATGGAACATCCTTAAATCGCGATCCGAATCAGGGTGGGTACACTCGCAATCAAAAGTAGTGAACCTTTAGGGAAATTACTGATAATATTGCATTTTTAATGCGATTTTCGCATTCTGCGTGGTCGATTTAGTGGTTCTAGACCAATTTTACAAAAATCTAATTTTTGTTGAATTTCGACCAAAATCCAAGGTTATAGCCTTGCTCATTTTTTTGACAAAAATACTTTTGGCTTTAGAATTGCGTGAAATTATAGAAAACGGTGTTTTTTGGGACGCTAAATCGACTGGTGCAATCAGTTTGTCCATAGGATGTATGGAACATCCTTAAATCGCGATCCGAATCAGGGTGGGTACACTCGCAATCAAAAGTAGTGAACTTTTATCGAAATTATTGATAATATTGCATTTTTAATGCGATTTTCGGTTTCTGCGTGGTCGATTTAGTTGTTCTAGACCAATTTTACAAAAATCTAATTTTTGTTGAATTTCGACCAAAATCCAAGGTTATAGCCTTGCTCATTTTTTTGACAAAAATACTTTTGGCTTTAGAATTGCGTGAAATTATAGAAAACGGTGTTTTTTGGGACGCTAAATCGACTGGTGCAATCAGTTTGTCCATAGGATGTATGGAACATCCTTAAATCGCGATCCGAATCAGGGTGGGTACACTCGCAATCAAAAGTAGTGAACTTTTAGCGAAATTATTGATAATATTGCATTTTTAATGCGATTTTCGGTTTCTGCGTGGTCGATTTAGTGGTTCTAGACAAATTTTACAAAAATCTAATTTTTGTTGATTTTCGACCAAAATCCAAGGTTATAAGCCTTGCTAATTTTTTTGACAAAAATACTTTTGGCTTTAGAATTGCGTAAAATTATAGAAAACGGTGTTTTTTTGGGACGCTAAATCGACTGGTGCAATCAGTTTGTCGATAGGATGTATGGAACATCCTTAAATCGCGATCCGAATCAGGGTGGGTACACTCGCAATCAAAAGTAGTGAACTTTTAGGGAAATTACTGATAATATTGCATTTTTAATGCGATTTTCGGTTTCTGCGTGGTCGATTTAGTGGTTCTAGACCAATTTTACAAAAATCTAATTTTTGTTGATTTTCGACCAAAATCCAAGGTTATAGCCTTGCTAATTTTTTTGAGAAAAATACTTTTGGCTTTACAATTGCGTAAAATTATAGAAAACGGTGTTTTTTGGGGCGCTAAATCGACTGGTGCAATCAGTTTGTCGATAGGATGTATGGAACATCCTTAAATCGCGATCCGAATCAGGGTGGGTACACTCGCAATCAAAAGTAGTGAACTTTTAGAGAAATTATTGATAATATTGCATTTTTAATGCGATTTTCTGTTTCTGCGTGGCCGATTTAGTGGTTCTAGACCAATTTTACAAAAATCTAATTTTTGTTGATTTTCGACCAAAATCCAAGGTTATAGCCTTGCTAATTTTTTTGAGAAAAATACTTTTGGCTTTAGAATTGCGTAAAATTATAGAAAACGGTGTTTTTTGGGACGCTAAATCGACTGGTGCAATCAGTTTGTCGATAGGATGTATGGAACATCCTTAAATCGCGATCCGAATCAGGGTGGGTACACTCGCAATCAAAAGTAGTGAACTTTTAGCGAAATTATTGATAATATTGCATTTTTAATGCGATTTTCGGTTTCTGCGTGGTCGATTTAGTGGTTCTAGACCAATTTTACAAAAATCTAATTTTTGTTGAATTTCGACCAAAATCCAAGGTTATAGCCTTGCTAATTTTTTTGACAAAAATACTTTTGGCTTTAGAATTGCGTGAAATTATAGAAAACGGTGTTTTTTGGGACGCTAAATCGACTGGTGCAATCAGTTTGTCGATAGGATGTATGGAACATCCTTAAATCGCGATCCTAATCAGGGTGGGTACACTCGCAATCAAAAGTTGTGAAATTACTGATAATATTGCATTTTTAATGCGATTTTCGCATTCTGCGTGGTCGATTTAGTGGTTCTAATCAATTTTACAAAAATCTAATTTTTGTTGATTTTCGACCAAAATCCAAGGTTATAGCCTTGCTAATTTTTTTGAGAAAAATACTTTTGGCTTTAGAATTGCGTAAAATTATAGAAAACGGTGTTTTTTGGGACGCTAAATCGACTGGTGCAATCAGTTTGTCGATAGGATGTATGGAACATCCTTAAATCGCGATCCGAATCAGGGTGGGTACACTCGTAATCAAAAGTAGTGAACTTTTAGGGAAATTACTGATAATATTGCATTTTTAATGCGATTTTCGCATTCTGCGTGGTCGATTTAGTGGTTCTAGACCAATTTTACAAAAATCTAATTTTTGTTGATTTTCGACCAAAATGTAGTGTGGTGTAGTGTAGTGTAGTGTAATGTAGTGCAGTGGAATGTAGTGTTGTGTAGTGTATTGTAGTGTAGTATAGTGTTGCCTAGTGTAGTGTACTGCGGTTATACGTGTTCTAGACATGCTCCCGAAAAACGTATTTCTTCAGTCGATTCAGCGTCCCAAAAAACCCTTATCTATATAGTTTCAATTATTTTTGAAGCAAAAAATTTTTGACTTAAAAATATTGGTGCGGAAGTAGAGAATTTGTAGGTCGAGCAATTTATGAAAAATCCAATATCTGTTGAATGACAAAAAAATAGTGTAGATCCACTAAATCGATCCCGTAGAATACGAAAATGAAGTATTACTTGCCAAAATAGCTATAATTCTCCGAATAGGTAGTCTACTAGGTTTGACGTCAAACCTGCAACTGATTTTTTCAGCCTCCATTAAAACGTGTTCTAGACATACTATCGAGAAACGGATTTAACCAGTCGATTCAGCGTCTCAAAAAACTCCTAACTGCAAAGTTTCAAGCATTTTGGAAGCAAAAAAATTTTTGACAAAAATATATTGGTGTGAAAGTAATTAGAGGTCTAGCAATTTATCAAAAAAAATGTAGTGTATTGTAGTGTAGGTGGCAGTGCCTATAGGTCATTTTAAATCATCAAATTATTAAATTTTCATTATTTAAATATTTGCATATCAAGTAATTTAAATATTTGGATTGAAAACATTTACAAAGAATTATTATTTTGTGTATATAACTATGTATAAAAAAATATTACAGCTGCATTATGTGATAATTGTATAAAACATACAGTAATCTATTTTGATGTAACTGAAACTGAGCTTCGGTACAGTTAGTTTCGCTCTCAATAAATAGCTGGCGCTGCCTGTATGTTATTTTAAATCATCAAATTATTAAAAAAATCCTAGATAATTAATTAAAAGCTTAATAAACAAATAAAACAATTTTGAAATATTTTTTTTTCTGTACTTCGGTTATAATGTCATATGAGACTTGAAAGTTATTATATATCTACGGTAAGTGTTTTTTCTTTTCTTTTTCATTATTTTTAATTAAAACCGTTAGAGCATTTTTATATAAAAAATAATCGAAACAAAAAATCAGATATTTAAAAATTTAAATAATCCATTCTCTTTAAAAATTCATTTTCTACCATTTCTTATTAACTACGCACGCACAGATACGCATATAATGTTTTGTTTACATTTAATTGACCAAATAAATATAAATTGATAAGAGGTTAGGTTACACTTAAGGTCAGATAAAGAGATGTTAAACTAAACTATTTCAACGGTTTAAGTTCATTTACATATTTTATTATTAAAATATGGCTTACAGGAATCCTGCATTTTCAGAAGAACATCCCAAAAATTTAATTCCAGAATTATGTCGACAGTTTTATGATCTTGGATGGGTAACAGGCACTGGTAAGTAGAAATTAAATTTTGATTAATATACCTAATAATATTGTTATATTTTTAAAAAAATTTAGCGAAAAAAGTACACATGTATGGCATAACTTAATGATTGTTGCAGGTGGTGGAATAAGCATAAAACATGAGGAAAAAATTTACATTGCTCCATCAGCTGTGCAAAAAGAGCGAATAAAACCAGAAGATATGTTTGTACAAACTATAGATAACAAGGATCTAGAGTTACCTCCACCAGAGAAGAAATTGAAGAAAAGCCAATGCACACCTCTATTCATGTGTGCTTACACAATGAGAGGAGCTGGTGCAGTAATCCACACTCATTCCAAAGCAGCCGTTTTGGCCACTCTCCTCTTTCCAGGAAAAGAATTTCGATGCACTCATCTGGAAATGATTAAAGGCATTCGCAATCAAAAAACAGGTGTTAACTTTAGGTATTTAAAATTATCTTTTACTAAGAATTACATTTTTTGTAAGTGTTATTATTATTAATTGCTATTTAAGATACGATGAAGAACTTGTAGTACCAATAATTGAAAATACACCATTTGAAGAAGATCTGAGGGATATGTTGGCCGAAACAATTAAAAAGTATCCATTTACATGTGCTGTATTAGTTCGTAGACATGGAGTAAGTTGATATTTTTTTTTATTAAATACTTTAAAGATCTTAACTGCTAAAAGTTCATTTTAATAATGTATTCAATTCTCATCAACTATTTAAACTTATCTTTGCATTTTAAGGTATATGTTTGGGGAGATACTTGGCAACAGGCAAAAACAATGACAGAGTGTTATGATTATTTGTTTGATGTAGTGGTAAAGATGAAACAATTAGGACTTGATCCCAGTTTAACACCAGAACAATACGAATTGAAATATCAAAAAACTCAACATGGCAATAGCAAATAAGATAAGAAGAAATGGTTTAATGTTTGTTATCAACAAAATGTTGCTTATATTTGTTTTGAATAAAGATACTCTTAAAATAAACTATTTCCTATAATTCATCAATCTTTAACCCAATATTCGCCAATTAATTGATTAATGATTAATTGATTTTATGTAAGCATATCAAAATTAGCAATAGCACTTGAAGACCTAAAACTGTCCAAGGAAGATATGAAACTTGGTAAAAATGAGAATGGATGGATACAAAGCTACTCTATCTACTATTTCTTGTATCTTTCCAATCAATGTGTTTTATCTTTAAACAATAGAACATTTTCCAATAACTAGTGTCAAATGCTTTTTCTAAATCAATGAATGCTGTTCAAGTAATTAAAAACAGAAAACCTAAAAGTTATTGAGTTCTTGTACTGAAGTGTCTTATTTTTTGTTCTGCTTTCACAATATGTGAATTAACTTAAAATTTTCCAAAAAAATAGGACAGGTAATTTAAAAATAGTCATAAAATAAACCTTTTTATTTTTTAATCCACCAACGCACAGATAAATCACTTAAAATGTATTCAATAAATATATACAGATACAAAATATATCAGGTATAGAGGGATCACATTTAAAAAGTGATATATTCATAAATTCATGCGTTATTTTTTTATTTTTCAAATAATCAACAAAATAAAAAAATAGATTCATTTAAATATCATTTTTTTTAATATGTACTTGTAATTTAACTGTTTTCGCCATCACATAGCTTCCACTCTCTTTTCAAAATTTCATACCAAATTAAACAATTTCATCACTCACTATTAACCTGCTGGTGAATAGAAATACAATTACAACAAACAGGCCTTAGGTACTTCAAATTGGACGTAAGCGTTTAAAATTTATTCAAATCGTCAATATATTCTTTATACACACTACATTTTGTGCAATGCTTTAGAACTAACGAGTTGTCTATAGGTACAACCTTACAACAAGAGTGAAACAGAAACAAAAACCAAGCAATGTAAATATTTGGCAAAATCAGAAAAATTAGTACTTGCAAAGAAAAAAGATTATGGTCAACCCTCATCCAAATAGCATCACCTTTTAAAGTATAACTAAAATGTCTTTCAGTAACTTTGCCAATTTGGAACAGAAATTAACAAATTGAAAAATATCTCCAAGTAAATTTATTATTTGGTTAATATTTCCAAATATCCTGTTGTATCCTAGGTAGATCTAAAAAAGAAATGAATCTTCTTTGTACCATTACTTCTACCAAAAGTTGAAAACGACAGAAAACCCATCAAAAGACATTTTTTAAACACAAATGGACCAAAGATTGAAAGAAAGTGGTTGGTACCATATTCATACATAGATAGAGTGACATTACTAACTTACAATTGAAGCATTTTTAAGTTGGAGAGCCTGTTAATGTCAAAACACTAACTGTTTAGACCATGGAGAAAAACAAAACTATCGAATTTAGGTATGAACAACAAACTGTCTCTTAAAATTAAATATTCACCCAAATATGCTTACATTTTAATACTAAATAAAAAGTTTGTTATCCACACCTTGAGTATGTATTAAAATTATAATAGTTGCTTGTTTTTGTTTGAAGTTAGAGTTGGTAAAGTCTAAAAGATGCTATAAAATAATGCTACAAAGCAGATAGCAGTGATGGTTAATACTACTATGAGCAATGGGTATGTACAATAAAAAAAATGGGTTAACAAAAACCTACTCTAATTTCTTTTTGTTAGATAATATGTCCACAGAGTCTTTGCAAAACTTAAATTATACAAAAATATAAAAAGTTGTGGCAGATTTTCGTGTTCTGTCTTATTGAGGCCTATATAGTTTGCTTATTGTTTGAGTAATACATAAATTTAATAAATAAAAACAAACTTTTAAATCCTATTCGAAGGAATGATTCGATCTATAAAGAAATTAACATGTAAATGAAAATTAGGAACATATGTACTTAGGCTTAAACTCTAAAAATATTAGATAAGATATGAAAATATCCAACACATCACATTCAATTTTTGGTTTTATTTTAAAATAAGCTGCCCATTGTAGAACTCTTTTCATAGAAAAGCATGTAGGCTGTACTTTGTAGTACCTCATCAACTGATACTTCTCTGATTTCCACATCTGAAGTATAATACCACCTGAAACAAAATAATTAAACTTTGTTTACAAAAGTTCTGATTAATATATATTTATAATCAAACTTTTCATAGTTAAATGTTTTAATGATAAAATAGATAAATTCTAACTTGCTGTTCTGACATCCTCTTCTGTAAGTTATGAAATGTCCTGAATGAGCATCACCAGCATGAACAACAACAGCAGCCAATTGATAAACGTTTCTAAATTCATTTGCCATGTCACTTAGAGAACTGCCTGTCCAACATAGTGGAGTACTACTTGAAAGAGGACTTCCACCTTCGCTAGTACTTGTATAAGACTAAACATAAACAATATAATCAATATAAACCTAATCCACTTACAAAAACACTGTAATAATTACCGAATTCGTTAATTTTCGTTGGTAGTGCACTTGAATAAATGTATAAGCAGACATTGAAAGCCTCATTGGAAACTGTACATAATCCAGTCTCTTTGACATTCCACTACTCTGCCATGTATTTCTTGAAATATGGATACAAAGACAAACTGGTAACTACAAATATCAGTAATAAAATTTTAAAGACTTTTTCTACAGTGAAAATTTTACATATTGTAAAACTTACCTTACCAAAATTAAGTATTTTAACTTGCTTTGATAATATCTTTGATTTAACAGGATCTCTATCTTTATTACAACCTTCACATTGTACATCATTAACAACCTCTGGTGTAACAAAATTAGTGAGCAATTGATGTAATTTGTGTCTACCCCATCCAAGATCACCAGCACATGATGGTAAGGCCAAAGACAAACTTTCAAATTTATCATAACGGACAGCAGACTAAAAATGGAAATTTAATTTTATAGTATAAACAAATCCCCTTATATAATTCTAATTGCCTTTATACTTTCTTTAAAAAATTTATACAACTAAAAATTATGTTAAAGATTTAAAAATTGACTTTACTTTATAACCACATTCAGTGCATCTCAACTGGCTGGTAAGAGTTCCAGTAAATGGGTGGCTAACTGGTTGCTGAGGAGGACCAGTCATTTGAAGAGCTCTACAAGACCTAGATATCCATCTATTCCTTCTAATAGCTCCTCCACGCCAACCAGCACTCATAGGTCTACATAATTCATTCAATGACATAACACTGCCCAAGGAATCAAAGGTTCCCTGCTGTTCTCCAGAATCATCTTCCATTTGTATTTCATTCATCCCCAAAGCATCAGACAAACAACCAGCCTTAAAGATTTTTATATTATAAATAGAACATCTTTTGCATCTACTCACCTACCTTTCTTCCTATTTTCTGAGTTTCTTCATCTAGTGTAGTCAAAATTACATTCAGCAATTCATGTGCATCCTGTTCACCAGCTGGTATAACCCATCCTAGTCGTTTTAAAGCGTTTATGACTGCAGCAGGAGCATATGTGTCTTGTACAGATTTATTTGTACCATTTACAACTAAAATAATTTTTAAAATTAGCATTTAAAATTAATATAAAGATATATGTTATGTACCTGACAACACTGTGGCTAAAGTACTGCGAAGGCTGGTTTCCTTCACAAATTTATCTTTTTCAAGCCAAATAATAAAACTGGGACAAGCTGCTAATGCATGAAGTATAGCATTTAAAAAACAAGTTTTTCCAAGGTTTACTAGACCAGCTAGTCTTCCTCTTCCACCTCCAGAACTCGGCGTTGGGCCCCAAAACACGAATGCCCCTACTACTGCAGCTGCTGTTAATCCAGCAGCTACCAAGATTCTTTCTGATTCCATAGCTTAAATATCTAACCTTACATAATTACTGACAAAGTTAATAATTTTTAAACATTTTCAATTTAAGTTACACTGTAACATTTCGGTTAGCTATCAATTAAAGTTGGAACTTTTTCAATTAAATTCAAACCATTAGAAAATGAATGAAATTATGACATAAAATATTTTTAAATCGTTTGTCATTTGTCACCTGTGGTATTAGGCAAAGTTCTGTGGATTCAGCTCACCGACACCGACTTTAGGGAAATATAACATCATTTATTATTATCACAATCATTATAAATTATTTGTCAACAACTGTCTTGAGCTAACTTTTTAGACAATCTAATCTAAGTGAGCTAATAAGTAAGTTAGTCTACCAACATGTAATATTTTTGTTTTATAAAGATTCATAGATCTCGAGAGTAATTCGCTCCTTCTTGTTATTCTTTGTGTCTCCATTATAGGTCTATTTATAAACTTTCAGTTGCAGTTGCCGTTGCCGTTACCGCTCCCGTTGCTGTTTCACGTTGCAGTTGCCGTTCGTAGTGTCAATTTATAAACTAGATGTTTGATGATGGCCAATACTTCGAAAAAGAAAAAATAGAGAGTTGAGCGATTTTTGTTTATTTTTTTTTATTATGAGGTTTAAATTTTCGTGAAGTTTTAATAAGGATTTTTGTTACTATAATGTTAGTAACTTGTTGATATAATGGATGACGATATCTATTTAGGACATCTGGGAATACTTCTACAATTGCTTTAAGTTAAATTAAGCAAAGATGTATAATATACGCACATTCACAAACAGAGTTGAATAAATAAAACATCTTCTTGGGTTTTGATTGGTTAATACGCGAACGGCGAACTGCAAAAGATAAAACTTCGTTATGTCTGAACGTCAGGGAACGTCAAGCTCAGCGGCAAGCGGTAACGGCAACGGTGAATATAAATGTACAAATGAGAAAGCAGCTTTTTAACTTTCAACGGGAACGGCAACTGCGAGCGGCAACGGCAACTGCAAGTTTATAAATAGACCTTATACCTTAGAACATATTTTATGTTCTAAGCATATTGTCAGTTGTCATTTATCATGATAAAAAAATAGAAAAAAAAGAAAAGTATCGGTTCGTTCACGCTTCCGTAGCAAAAAGCAGAAATTTGCAAAAATTATTTCATTTTTATTTATTTTAAATATGAATTTTTGTAATTGAGTTTAGTTTTTGAATTGGTATAAGAAACATTTAGCAATGTTTTTGAACTAGTTTTTTATAATAGTTTAATTACAATCCAGTTTTGAAGTGTCAGTACCCGTTTTAGGTGTATCTTAAAAGACAAAAACAATGAGTGATGCAGTGTTGGAAAGTAATGCTGTTTCATATACAGCTTTTCAATATGCCGAATACAATTTCGAGAATACTACTTTAGAATTAGCTAGAGCACAGTGGCCCAATTATGATGATCAACATTATCTTAAAGGATGCAAATGGTCACCTGATGGAACGTGTCTACTTACAGCGGTAAGGGGAGATGGAATGCATATCATGGAACTACCCAGTGACTTATACTCATGTGATAGTGTTCCCAACAGCAGACCCATTGTTCCTTTGGTTCCAGCAGTTAGTGTTCCAGAAGGAGGACTAATATATGATTATTGTTGGTATCCTGGTATGAATAGTAGTAATCCAGCTACATGCTGGTAAGTACATTTTTGACACTCTTATATACCAATACTTAAATTTTTTACTACATTAAATATTTTTTATAGAGCCAACATTCTAAATAATTATGATTTACATAGATACTTGAATTGTTATATTGAATACTTTGTTAGCATATGCTAGGTCTACATTTATTATTAATAAAGCATGTCTCTGCTTACAAGTTTTTGGACCTACATATACTGATAATTTTTTTTAACCAATGCATACTTCTTTATTTATTTGAATATTTGCATATTTTCCCAAAATGCATATCATTTATGGTAGGTACTCAAAATTTTGCAATCTTTTGGTATTACAACTAAAAATGTTAAAAACTCTACTACTTATGCAAAATATAATTTATTTTCTGAATAATTTTCAGACTTGGCTTTTTCATGGAGAATTTTCTTAATACAAAAACTGGTGTAGTAGGTACTGTCAATTTCAATTTTGTTCATAAATGATTTATATACCTTTCTTTTAGTTGGCTCTCTAGTGGTCATGGTGGGCCCATACATCTGTGGGATGCATTTACTGGAGATTTAAGATGTACTTATAGAGGTTACAACAGTCAAGATGAAATGGAACCAGCTATTAGTGTTTCATTTTCTGCAGATGGTCAGAACATATTTTGTGGTTATAAAAAAAATGTTAAAATTTTTAATACAAGCCGACCAGGTCGAGATTATGTTGAGTACCCTGTCACACATCAAGTGTCCTGCCTTGTAGCTAGTCAAGCACAACCTGGAGTAGTAGCTTTAGGTAAATGATTAGATTGGATATAATCATATATATATATATATATATATATATATATATATATATATTTGTTTAAATTGTTGTTTATAGGAACTTGGAAAAATACAATTGATCTTGTATCCCAAAGTGATGGATCATTTCGCCATCTTTGTAAATTAAATGGACATAAAGGAGGTATTACTACAATGGCTTTCTCTCTTGATGGTTTTCGTTTATACAGTGGAGCTAGAAAAGATAAAGAAGTCATCTGCTGGGATTTACGTGTAAGAAAACATTCATTTATTATTTATTAGCAGGTCCCACTTCCAATTTTAATTTACCTGGTCTCAAATTATATCTGGTTCTATGACTAAAAAATCATCTTTTCACTAGGAAATGTAGTTTTTTACAATATATCATGTAAAGCAAAAAATTTCTAGTTTTTTGTCTAAATGTTTCTTATTTTCAATTTGATTTGTCTGTTGGTGTTGATTCATTATCAATTATTTATTTTTAGGTACCAGGAAGACCAATGTTTTGTTTAACAAGAGAAGTAAACACTAATCAAAAAATTAATATTGATCTAAGCATTGATGGTAAATGGTTGGTATCTGGAGGGACAGATGGTAAGGTACAAGTGTGGAATGTAGCTGAAGAAACTTATCCATCAGTGCATATGCAAGTAAGTCCAAGTCTAAGTTTTAGTGTACATAAACTGAATTAATACTCTAATCATATAAAAACCATTAAAAGCTGCACATATTTTTTATACAGTAGGTTTATATGTGATTGAAGATAATGTATGTATTTTGTTTTGTAATAGCAAGCAATATTTACAGGCTGTATATTATTGTGTCACGGAGGATTTAATGCCCGAGCTAATTCCTTTTTGTTTGTTACTTCTTAAACAAAAATTCACTTTTATTTCGTTACAGTAAATAGTAGTCCAGAGGAACAATGATATATTTTCTCAAAAATCAACCATCGGTAAATTTGATATTTTCGTTTAAAATAATTATACTTATACTTTAAATATAATTCGCAGATACCGGTGTATAAAGATTGCTGTAACGGCGTTAGTCTACATCCCTACCGACCGATTTTGGCGACCGCTTCCGGACAACATCATACTTTGGATCCGTTGCATCATTCTAGGAATTCTTTGCAGTACGAAAATGCTTTATCGATGTGGTGGTTTGGAGCGCAACAAGAAGATCCCGATTTATTAGCTGCCATCATCAAAGCCGCTACGAATCATTCCTGAGAGTAATTAGTTATTAATTTTTTTTTTATTTTTAATTTTTTTGTTCAGAATAAATAATTTTGATTTGTAATTTCGACTTTTATTTCTGTCTATCTGAAACTGAGGAGGTACTCACACCACCTATACTTTCTTATTCAAATACAAACTGTCAGTTAGTTAACCATCCTGCCTATTTTAAGAGCTGATAACGTGGATTTTGGTCCAAATTGAAAGGAGTTACCCATTAGTTATTAGAATTAAATATGTCTACAGAAGACGAACTTTGTTTAGATTCAGAATCGGATTCGGAAATCGAGAATATTCTGTTGTGACTTGTATCATATAATACTTTATTTTCCCGCACGAGATTTTTTTACAACAGTTGCCACTCTGCAGAGAAAACTGTGTACACTCCACAACCTACAGAGGCCGGACAGAGTACTCTGTTACTATATAATTTACATATGTTATCTCTGGTTACTATTGTCGCGCAGGCCTCGCCTCTGCTACGTCCAATATGCGCCATATGCGACGTTTAAATTAATTGCTTGTGTTACAAAATCCTCAGCCCTAGGCTGTGCTGTGCTCTGCTGCCCTAAGTTCAATATGCGGCTAGCCTAATGTTTAAACAAATACAATACTAAGTTTGAGCTGATTCGTGTAGAATGTTTATATACCAACTATATGAAGTCAGCACAAGTTTTATCTATCAAGAATATTTTTTAACCCTTATAATCGATGTTTTAAATAAATAAGATCTACATTTTGATTTATTGGTAGTTAAGAAAAGCAAGAGGTGTACCAAAGTTTCCTGCCATTGTACCAGAAGCACAACTATTAGTACATATTCCTGTTATTCTACGTGCCTGGTACTTGATACTGCATTTATTTATAAAAAAATGGTTCGTGCACAAAATCTGCTTCCCTCTAGAGAAATATGCAAGTTAAAATTGTATTAAGAACTCAGAAAAGAATGGAAGTGCATTTTTCTAACAGAAACAAACTGATTGGTATCCCTGCTTCATGTACAAGTTAAAATTGTACTAAGAACTCAGAAAAGAATGGAAGTGTATTTTTCAAACAGAAGAAAACTGATTGGTATCCCTGCTTTATGTGCAAGTTAAAATTTAAAATTTTATCAAGAACTCAGAAAAGAATGGAGGTGCATTTTTCTCACAGAAGAAAACTGATTGGTATCCCTGCTTTTTAAGTAACCTGTTTAAATAAAAAAATCTAGTCCTACGAAATATAAACTAGTAACTATAAGTTCATATTTGTACTATAAAAAAAGAATGGGTTTAAAAATTAATCTCAAATAATTCTATTCTAGTGTTGTATGTAAAAGGAAAAAGACCTTGTAAAAAGAAGAATAGTTCTTCTCTTTTATGTTAAATTTAATATGATAGAAGTAGTATCTATCTATCTATGTTTTCAAGCTTTACAACATGATAAAAATATAGAAGTTGAAATAAAGGAAAAAGTTTATATTTTTTAAATGTATATGATAATTGTAAAATATATTTTATTTAAATGTTTCCCTAAAAACATAGATAATCCAATAATAGCACGGAACGATAAACTCACAGAACAGTAAATACCAAGAGACTTTAGTTAACCTTTCGTATCCTGTGAGTGGACAAAACAATAAAACATGACATGACATCCCTGTGATCGGTTTTGTTTTTGTACACTAGAAATTAGAAGCACATGTTGCCTCCTTTTTATCCACTCTTTATTTTTATAACCGGTGTTCATTATTTGATTTTTTTTTGAATATCTAAATTATACAATATTATTATTTAAAAAATGGTTGTATTTACATGCAATCACTGCGGTGAAAGTTTACGTAAGCCAGCAGTTGAAAAACATTACAATTTTGTGTGCCGAAAAGTGAAATCTTTAACATGCGTGGATTGTTTTAAAGACTTTAGGTAAGTTACATTTTTAATTATAAAATAACTTTATTTTTCATATATCTGTGCTTACTTCTTAACAATTCAATTTCTCAACAATTATTTCTATTACTTTTGTGTTTACTGTACTTCTAATTTAATTTTGATGTGCTAATTGCTATATATTTTTGATATTTTAAGGGAAGAAGAATATGTAGTACACACCAAATGTATAACAGAAGAGGAAAGGTATGCTGCAAAAGGCTCTATGCCCAACGGAGTTGTAAAAAAAGGTGAACTAAAACAAGAATCATGGGTTGATATGATAAAGTCAATTCTGGAAGATCCTACATTGACTCCATCTCAAAAAGATCTACTGAGCACAATTTCAAATTACAGTAATGTTCCTAGAAAAAAACCTAAATTTTTGGTAGGTTATTTTTTTTATTTTAATCTTTTAAAAATAACTTATTTATTTTATTTATTTTTAGAATTTTATCAGAAGTTCATCAGGTGGTAGAGTAAATATGAAAAATGTTGAAGATGTATGGAATATTATAGAGAGATATAAAAACAAAACAGCAAACCAAAAACTGGATTCAAATAAAAGAAAGAGTACTGAAGATACTTCAAATGATAATGACACTCACCAACCTAAAAAGAAATGCATTGATCCAGAAGAATTGGAAAATAATGAAACAGTTGAGATAAATCCACCTAAGTCTAAAAAGAAGAAAAAGAAAATTGAGCAAGAGGAAACAGAAAATAATGAATCAGTTGAAACAACTCTACCTCAGTCTATGGAGAAAAAGAAGAAAAATAAACAAAAAATGGACACTAACAAGCTAGAAAATTGTAAAAATGGAATGAATGGGATGGAAGAAGAAATTTGTATTGAAAAGGCATCTCCTGAAGAAGAAACTGAAGCAAAATTTAATTTTCTTGTTGAAATAAGTCAAATTTTAGAAAGAAAAACAACCATTTCATTAAAGAAACTCCAAAAGAAGGTAATAAATGCATACCTTAAACATACAGGAAAAACTGAAATTACTCCAAAAACTGTGAAAAAATTCAATAAAAACTTGAAAAAATTACCTAATGTAGAGATTCTAGACGATAATGTTTCATTAAAAACAACATGAATGTGATGTATTTTAATTTTGTAATATATACTTTATATTTGAATAAAATTTATACAGAACAGTATTTAAGTCCTTATTTCATAATTCAATTAATAAAAAAAAGTTTGGATTATATGTAAGTTTTATTAAATACAATAAAAGCACAATTCGCTATACGAAAAAATATTACATCATCTAAAAATTTACAAATAAATATTTAAACTAATTGTTACAAGCAACAATACAAATTACATTATACGATTTTTAATAAAATATGCGTAACAATATTTATAGTACATTAATTTTGTCTATTAGAAATTTTTAATAATCGTTTTCTTTGAATGGCAGTTAGAAAATAAAATCAACTTTACAAAAGATGTTTCTTTTTTGGATTATTAAATTACATGTTTTGAAAATGATGTTTAAGATGGTTAGGTTAATATTCAATTTATTAACTTGCAAACATCTTTCATAAATAACAACAAATCAATAACAATATATTCAAACATAACATGATAAAAAAAAGTTATAAAGTAAAAGTGTAAATAAATTTTAGCATCCTCTTCATCAATTGCACTTTCGGTTGCGATAGGGAAACAAGCATGTACATTTACAATCATTTTATTATTTTTACCCCATTTTGTTCCAACATTGATTCGAGGGTGCAGGTACAAGAACAAATGGAATTTTTTTTTAAATATAAGCAAGTCAGTTTTTTGCAAGACTTAAATTTAAACATAAAAAATTTGCTAGACTTAATTTAATATATTATATGTATCTATCCATGTTTATAAACGATGCAAAAAACTAAATTACTATCACATCATTTTAAATATCAAATATTTGGTGTTCGAAGTTGAACAACAATTTAAGTCGACGACACCTGCCAGACTATTAAATGGCTCAAATCGCTAGATTTTATGGAATTATTTCCGGTTTGCGCTTCTTCTGACACACCTACTTCTGCGTTACTTGTCATACTTTCTTCCATTTCATCACCTTGATTGAAAACAAATTTTTAACGTCCTCAAAACACGTACTTAGCATTAAATCAGAAATTTACAAAGAACCAGCTTATAGTCTAGGAGCAAACTACATTTTCCATTAGTCATTTTAGAAAAGCCATGTTGCCGTTGAAGCTAATCATAGCATAGCATTAGGAGAAAAAGCACAAAATAAAGAATTCCAGGTACACAAAAAGTGAATCGTTGAAATGACAGTCATAAAATTAACCTTCACTGTAAAATCTTTTCACAGGTGAATCCCTGGCGTTTAGCTTTGGGTGAAATAATTTTAGCAGTGCCACCACATAGTGTCCAATAAACTCCTTAAATATTCTCTTTCCAAATTCTTTATTTAACACCCATACCTTTAAATCCAAGGACGCATCAATCAATTTTTGTTTAAGGTCTATTTAGTTCTCCGTTCCATTTTCCTACTTGCTGATAGGACTAGTGGTGTTTTCAAGTAACTCAGTTTCGTTTCGAAGTAAATAGACAGACTTTTCTCAAAAATTCAATCATTAGTGGTATGACTACTAAAACACCCACTTGGCTGTCAATCTGTCGCCAATGTCGACCTTGACAGCTGTCAATTTGTTGCCAATGTCGACCTTGACAGCTGTCAATTTATCGGCCTTGACGTTGAACCAAGTTTTATCAATAAATAGTTATTTGTATGCTAAGGCCGCGAAATACCTCTTTAACGTACCGAAAGAACAGTTATCGCCGAGGCCGCTTGCGGCCGAGGCAAGATAATCTTGAGGTCGTTAAAAAGTTTCG
Organism: Ophraella communa; assembly: GCA_035357415.1. Taxonomy (NCBI): domain Eukaryota; kingdom Metazoa; phylum Arthropoda; class Insecta; order Coleoptera; family Chrysomelidae; genus Ophraella; species Ophraella communa. The sequence goes on from CM068983.1 coordinate 24,880,525, forward strand.
CGGCCATGGCATACACACTATTTTTCGTGCAATCGTTAAAATTATTAAAATAGATAGTTGTAAATAAATATATTATTGCTCTAAAATCAACAGCATTTCAATTCATTTAACAATATCACCGTGTGCTATGGAAATGATATGTTTCAATATATATTTTGACAGTTCTTGTCAAAACGCAAAATGTCTGATACTGATAGCGATATGGTATCTGGTTTGAATGTAGGCAATAACCATTATTCAGAAACACTAGATGTAGTTGCTTCAACTTCTGGAGTAAATATAAGTAATAATACAAACTGTACAATTAATGTAAATATTCATCCTAAATAATATAACTTATGTATTTGTTGGTATTCAATAAAAAATAATCCTTGTCTTTGTAGTATTTTAGAAATGTCAAATTTGGAAGTGACGTTTGGTTTCGCGGCCGTTGCTATGGGTAACGGCCGCGAAATTAAATTTCGCGGACTGTGCTGAGAACGCGAAATACTGACTTCGCGTGCGATTGCACGAAAAATTATTTTTTAGTTATGCTAGGCAATGGAGAAGCCACCAATCTGACAAGATGTAGGCTCCCAGTTCGTAGGACCAAAACCTTTCTATGCTATAGCTAAGACTATCTGCTCTGAGCTGAAGTCAATAGAGGAGAAACTCAGAGAACTGAACTGAGGAAATCTCCTGGGGATGAGACAATCCAAGACACTCCTTGGAACTTTCAATTCCAAAAGGTCTAATCTGATATATTAGCAAGTTAATTTAATAAAAAACTACGTATGGAGCGATTTTACCGACGGAATTTCAATTCTTTTACTACTAGGGTAATATCTCTCACTTCAGCGACACTATAGCTTTTCTAAAATATTAGCTGGCTTCCGGATTATTTATACCGTTCATATACTCAGCAGAAGCTTATAATTTGCAATGAAAATACTAAAAAGCAAACAACATTGACTAATTATATTTCTACACTACCTACTATGTCAACAAAGAAAATAAACATCAAAAATAACAATAAATAAAAATAAACCCCTTAGCAAATATTTATTTATGTAGCTCGTTTTTTTTTAACTAAAGTGGGTGAAACGGCCAGTCAACTATACTGTGATTCCAAATTAGTAGGATAAAAAATAATTTTCAAATTTTATCTTTTTACAATTTAATAAATTTTAACAAAAGAACAACATTTTTAATTTCTAATTTACCTGTTATTCAATGAATCTTATCTCTCTCTACCTTACGGTAACTTTAATTTGCCTTCATTTTTTTAGCAACAAGTTTCTTTATCGAGTAGAACATGTAAGTTATCTTACGACTATTAGCCTCATGGATAATTAAACCAGAATATACTAAAATATATATATATCACAACCTGGCAAAAATATTTTAATAACAATGGTTTAATACAATAGTTTTTCTGAGAATTTAGTGCCTACAGTTTTAGAATCGCAGTATAATTTAGAATGGTTAATGGTGCCACACAAATCGATTTGATTGACCATAATCAAATTAAACAGTACCAATAACCCAGCGACCTTTAGTTGGGCGTTTTTTCTCCTCAAATAAATCTAATAGCCAATCTATTTTGAATTTCTTCCATTCTGAACTTAACCATAGATATATATGGTATAGTTATTTGTTTAAAGTGTATAAAAAAACTAGTGTTACCATATTTCATGAACCTACCCCATAGGATTCCCAGGAATATCAGTTAGTAGTTGCCAAATCAGTAGATGAGAAGCTCCATCCTTAGGTTCATCATCTTCTGTAAATGTTTATATTAATAAAACAAAATTAATTTGATATTACACTATTAACTTAGGGGATGTTAGTGTTTTTACAGACGGTAAGTTATTTACAAAACTTCTGTGTATAAACATAAATCATTTTGTTTGTTAGCGCTAACAAAAATCCACCTCAAGATATCCTCTTTCCGATATTATTGATGTTAGTGAAGTTTTAACGTTAAGAACTACCTTCTATTCCCAGGAATCCTTCCAATAAAAAAAAATATGTACATTAAAGCGCATGCAACAACATTAAGCTTAGAACAATAAATAATAATAATAATCTTACCGATTCTAAAATCGACATAACCTTCTCCTCCAGAGATGACCAACATGGTAGTGGGACTTTTCAAAGTATTAACAACTGAAGACACCGAAGCGGACAAAGCTTCCGAAGGAGTAGAAGCTGCACTCATTCCTTTAAAAAAGGCAATACATAAAAATAAAATGTATGAGATGTATGATCTACCACCGCTTCGAAATTTTAATATCAACCAAAGTAATTCAACTAATTTTAATTTATCCTTTCATCTGCTAAAATTAGTTAAATAATATAAATTTATATAACTCTGGTCCTAACCAGGCGTAGTTTGTCACATAATCAAGGCAATACTGACATGGTATTAGATAAATATAATTTGTCACTCACCTCCACTTCCTGGTACGGCTACAAAGAATTTAACGTTATCTCTATGACCGTGGAAACTAAGCTGAGCATGTGCCATCGTACAATACGGTACGTAATTTCCTGGCACGGGAGGAACTCTGACACCTGCTCCCGGTAACGCAGTGCCTCTTGAAACAACAGCACCGGCAGCACTACTGCTATCCGTTAAAGGTACTGATATTATTACACCATTACTGGTTCCTATCCACAGCCGGTTAGAAGAAATTAGAAGACTAGTTATACGTACCAAAGAAAAACCCAATTTACCCGTTCCTAAAAAATAAATATTTTTTAATGAAACTGGAAAAATCAACAAAAGTTTTGTTACATTAAACAAGGACACTATTGGTCACGATAGACCAAAAGGCAATGGGGTGTTAAACCAATATCGGGCTTCTAAAAAAGAACGACAAAATTGCGGTTCTATGTAGCTAACTTCACTTTGGGGTATCTACGTCACAGCACAAATGGCGAACTATTTAAATCATTCAAATCGACATAAAAACCGCGTGAGAATAAATACATTAAAAATAATTTATTCCCTAGTATGATTTTGTCCACCATGTTAATAGTTAGAACATTGAGAAAACATCATATTTTTGTTAAGTTTAACAGCCCATTGATGAAAACCTATTGAATAGGTACTATAAACCAATAATGTCATTTGTCAACTGTCAAATATGGAATATTTGGCATTTGAGTTTGGTTATGTTTATTTTTATATTTAGGATATAACACCACTGCGTGCCGAGCGAAGCGAGGTTCGCAGCACAACATTTAGGACATTTGGGATATTAAACATTTAGGACACTCGACATTTAATATTTGAAAAATTTGATACTACTTGAAATCAAAATTAACATTATTTAAATTATTCATAATTATTTAAATAATTTAAAAACAAATTAGGGTAAGGGGGGCAAGGAGATGGGCATGTGCCATGCTTCGCTAGTATAATTATTAAAATATGAGTCACAAAATAAAATAGTACAGTTTTGTCGTCCACATAAATAAATATTACGTGAAATAAAGGAATAGAATTTATATTCTAAGAAACAGAATACAGCACCATTTATATAGGGTATTTGCAAGCCAGATGTCAAACTATATTGAAGAATTTTATGGATGAATCAACGTACACCGCCATCTAGCGAACACTGTTTACACTACCACTACATCGACACACGATAACTTGTTTATCGAATATCATAAAATATTGACCAAAGAAAATGTCAAAAACTGAAAAACGAAAAAATAAAAGTAATCGTTGATGATATCAAGGAGAAAATGAAAAAAAAAAAGAATAGACATTAACCTAACACATAAACCAATAACCTAAAAATAATTAATTTGAGCTTAATATTTATTCAACAGACTTACCCAACATTTTACTAACGTATGGTTCGATATCGACGTCTTGCAGATGCTGGTAAGTATGGGCATTATATAACCTAAGAGTAGAATCCAATCGTATCGAAACCCAAACACCTTCACCTAACCAAGCCATTTGTCTAACCTAAAACCCACCGCGGCGCGGGTTATTTATAGAAAAATCACAACAGATAACGATAACTTACCGGACTCTCACGTCTCGGATGAGCTTCCAACGTATGGATGATCTTTAAATCGTGAGGTTGTAAAACGTGAATTTTATTTCTGTATCCGCACCAAACTTTGTCACCTACCACGGCGAGTTGGCGCACCGATTGACGCGGCAAACCGATCTGAACGAGGTGATATTGCGATAGATCCCATTCTCCTTCCGGATCTCTCCTAAACACCGCTACTTGTCCGCAAGCAAGAGCCACGACCACTCTTCCATTTATGTGTCTACAAAAATAAAAAAAAGTTAACTAAATAAAGCAAATCATCATCCATATCTCCAATGTGACTCTTCTTAAATAAAGAAAGGAAAAACCAATGTCAATGTCACAATCTTTATTATTATAAATGTTAAATATCTAAAGCGCTATTAGTTTCGGCCTACAATACGGTCATCATCAGGCTACAACCGATTATTGTATTGTATCTAATCAGTTTGTACTGTGTTTTTTCTTTGTAGCCTGATGATGGCCGTATTGTAGATCGAAACTAGTAGCGCTCTAGATATTCAACATTTATAATAATAAAAATTGTGACAATGACATTGGTTTTTCCTTTCTTTATTTAAAAAGTTAACTCTTTCGAGCACACAGTCAGCGGATCTAATCTGTTTGTTGATGAGGTCGATAAAGAGGAGGACGAGGATGGAGCTCTGGGACACATCATAAAGAATAGTAAAGAACTGAGAGAGCGATAGACCAGCTTTGGTGTAGTATGAGTATATTAGTTTTATGATAAAAAGTAACAGTCTGGCATACCGGACCCAGTCAAAGGCTATTTAAACATCAATGAAAACTACAGTGCAACTAAGTTTGTAGTCGATAATATTGGTCACGATAGTGTGACGATGGGATAGAGTTTTCTGCCTTAATCCGTGTTGGAAAGACGAGTTTTGGTTTAGCAAGTCTGAGATTCACTCAAGAACTGTACTTTAGACTCTGATTAGGGAGATTGTTTGATAAGATGCAAGCTTAGAGATTCTTCTTGGATTTGGAAATGGGACTTCCAACATTTGAGGAGGTAAGAGATTAAACAAAAGTTTAAGAGGGAAGTATTTAAAGGGTTATTTAGTCAGGACCTGGAATACTGTTTTTCCTGACTTGTAGATACGGTTCTTCTGTTAATTTTCGGTTCGCAAAGTTGTTGGAAAGACTAAAAACTTCCTTCAAAGGAAAACTAGGAAACTAAAAATTTTGAAACCGAACTGAGAAAATCAATTCGATTGTTATGATATAAACGATGGTTATAAGAAAAAGTCGATACTCACACTATGGATATCACTGCGTCTTTCATTTTGACCGTGTGCAGACATTGCGCCCAATTGGCAACGGAGGAATGGACGTAAATATTTCCATTTTCGTCCCCCATCCACATAGTCGCTAATACACTGGACATAACGTCCTGATTGGGAGCTTCGTTATTTTCGGCGCTATTATCTTTTTCGGTATTTTGAGTATTTTCATCTTTCGAATTATTATCCTCGTCGCCTTCGTTCTCATTATCACAATTTGTCGAATTATTTTCATCGACGTTATCACAATTGTTCGTTTCCTTTTTGGCATATTTATCTCTTCGGTTTACAACGGAATCGTCACGGTCGACGAACGTTATTTTTCCAAGCTGAAATCCACAACAATTAACATCTCAAAAATAGAACGAGAAAAAAGAAATCTTTAATTAGAAAATTGGAAAATAAAAACAATGTTTCACTTACTAAGACGATCTGAATATTGTACATATTGGTCTATTAGTGATACACCCTCAAGATTGAAAACTTATTTTAAAGCATCGGATATCTTTCCGCTGACTTCTTGACTGACCTGACATTTCCCCCTGACAATTCCTGATTATTATTGCATTTTGCTTCCCTAACTTTTCAGAAAGTTAATTTCTTGTTAGAAAATAAATCTAATACAGCATTAATTTCATTAGATTATAGAATAACAAAATTTTAATAATAATAACAATAATAATTTACAATAAAATACGTCAAAAATAAGTTAATCCACAATTCTTTATTGAATCATAAGTAAGGAGTCACTAGGTTTGATCTACAAGACCATCATCAAACTGTAAAGAAAAAATGGTGGGCGTAAAAGAACAATACCTAAGTAGAATAGAGATACATACAAGTGGAATCCAATTTAAAAAGCGATAGATTTCAAGATCAATCATAATGGTGTAGATATAAATGACATGTAACCCAGTTCGTACGACCAGAACCTTTATGTTGTATAGGTAAGAAAACAACAGATAAGAAACTCCCCAAAAGAGTAGAGATCTCCCGGGGATAAGACAATCCAACACACTCCTTAGAACTATCAACCCCAAAAGGTCGAAGGCTCTAGTAAATCTAAATAAAACTGATTTAAGAATTCTTTTACTGTTTTTTAACAGGACATTGTCACCTCCGTGAAAAACGCAGGTTTGATTGTCTACAACCTGCTGTGTCACCTCATTAGTTGGTGTTGGCAAGCAATTAATTTAAATAATTATTCTAACAGTTAACATAGAATGTTACAACCTTTTATAATATGCTGTAAAAGTTGTAAATGCAATAAAGATAATATTATTTGTTCAATAAAGATTTGTAGTTTAACTTAACTTAGTGTATTTTATTAAATCTTTCTATGTGATTCTATTGCTACGAGTAATGGATGAACTTGCTGAATTTGACTTACCAAAGCCATTTCCTTTTGTTCCTCTTGATTCCTTATACTCATTTTACTTTCAGGCTGCTCCTGTCGAGTAGCGTCTTCTTCTTTTTCCTTATCGACGTTATCCGGATTATTTTCACCGTCTAAAGTATCGTTTTGATTTTCTTTAACGTTACTACTAAATTCGCATTCGATTTTTGGCATATTATCTTCGTAATCACTCGGACTAGCACCCGGTACGCTGGCTATGCAGAGCACGTAACCCGAACAAACTCCGAAACTGTTCAGAAGCTCGGCGGGATTATTAGCGTCGATTATAGTGACTAGACTGGCGGATTGACTTTGAGAATTGTTGTTGCTCATCACTTGAGTGGTGGTGCAAATCCAAACGTAAGATGATAGTCGCGTTTCCAACAAAGCACCTTCTTTGCCGTTATTCAGTTCTCGATCGATCTGTTCCATCTCGTTTTGGGGCTTCGACGAAACGCTCGTCGGTTCTTCGGTGTAAAAAATGCTACCGCCTACCATTAATCCACCGTCTTTGGTATACCCTCCCATTAAGTTAACCCCGGCTGCGCACCATATTCTCATTTCGGGCGTGGTTTCCGCCAGAGGGCGACAATAAACGGGCACCGGTACAGGTACGCCTCCGCTGCTTTGCCGTCCGGCAGATCCGGTCGAGTTCACCTTGCCCGGCAAGCTCCAACCGTACGCCTGCAATCGACCGTCTTCTTTTTTCACGTGGGCTCTCACCTGCCGGTATTGGTCTCTTCTTTCCATCGCCTTTCGCGCAGCCAATTTGTCAGCACCTAAAAACCAAACCGTTTATTACCACAAATGATTATTTTTAAAGATGTACTTACATTTCGTATCTACTGTCAATCCGTGTATAAACCATCAGTTTTTACAAGGACAGTTTTAAATGAAACAATTCGTAAAATTTAACACATTTTATTACAGTAACAATCACAAAAGATAAACAGACTAGACTAAAACTCGAGTCTTTGGTGTTAGAAAAAAATTAACGTTCCGTGAAAATTGAATAGTTTATTTGTACGTTTCTTATCTTATAGTTTGCACCAAGGATTAAATTTTAATGAAAAGGAATAAATTATATAGAAAATAAAGTTAGCTCAATATTTGTGCAAAAATAATAACTCGAAATATAAATTTTGGTAACTACAATTTGATATTACAGATTAGTTGGTATGAAATTAGTTCAATTTAATAAAAAAAGTTAAAACATACTTCATATATTATATAAATGAGATAAAGTAATTAAAGAGCACATTCCATTATTTTTTATAACAAATACTAGTATATCGATTAGTTAAAAACACATTTTGACTTGGTTAAATTACTTGTAAGTTATCTGATGGTTTAATTTCAAATTTCTAGATGATTTTGATGAAACTAAAAAAAATAAGGTTAAAATACAGCCGTTTCAAACCTTTTTATCAACACTTTGTGAGTAAGAAGTACTTATAAATATAACAAAATCTAAAATAATTTGAAACCATCTGCACTTTTACCAATTGATATTAATCAAATCTTAAATTATGTTCAGTAAATGTAGATCATTTTTAATTCGAGCTATAAAATTGTATGTATATGTGGCGGATACATCTGGAGGAAGCGCTTGGCAAAAAATTTACCAGAAAGATTTTTAGATTTCGATGTAAAACGATTCTAGTACCGAACAAAGTTTACACTACCACTCCACCAACATAAACATTTAATCGTCTAAGTTATCTTCTTAAGAGACGAAAAATAAACGGTGTTGGTGTAATGGTAGTGTAGCCAGGAAAAACACTAGAGCAGTCGTAAGTAAGAAATTCAGTTATAATGCTTTTAAATACTTTAGGGATAGTGTTTAGAATAGATATATGGCGATAGTTCTTAATATATTTAACATCTGATATATAGATAGGAGTTACATAAGATTGTTTCCAGAAGTCGGGAAATTCACAAAAATCGAGAGAGGTATTGAAGATATGATAAAGTGGTCTAGATAGTATAAAGCTGCTCAAGATAAAAGAAAAGCCAGCTCAAGATTTTAGCGCCCATCTCGATTTTTTCCTGTATCCGCCACTACTAATGTTCTTAATGAAAAAAACTGTTGCTCACCCCACAACTTACTTACTGTTAAATTTATTGTACTATCCCTTACTCTGTTAATTATGTTATTCTATTTTGGCACTTAATTTCTTATAAATAAACAAAGGCACTGGTAAAATGTTATCGTTACCTTTTCCATTAATCAATCAATGACATTATAAATTAAATAATACTTAATTCCAGAGTAAAAACTCTATCAAATGACCTACTCGCTGTCAAATTAAATAAAAAAAAAACACTTAATCTAAGTTTCTATTAGATAACATACTTTAGTTTTAGTGACAAGGAAATTGGTTACCTTTGTTAAAATTAATTTGCTGCAAGAAAAACTATTATTTAACAATTTATTCGAATCAATTTCCCCGTGTCTGGTATGACTATGACAAAATATTAAATTTTTGTTCGTTTCATAAAGTCATAAAAGAATTTATATAACAAAGTTAACAACAAAACTATCTAATCGTATCACAGATAGAGATTGACAGCAGGTACAATAATTTCTTTTTTAGTTTTCAAAATACAAACTTAAAAATCATAATTCCGTACCGATTTCCGTTTCCAAATCGTGGTGGGGTATACGTGGTAGAGCTTTAAGACCCGGAGTTATTTGGTTCGTGGTCGTTTGGTATTTGAACTGGGGTATCACCATCTGCGCTTCAACTCTTTCGTTGCTCGAAAATAATTTACTGAAGAACCTCCAGATGCTCTTGTTGTTGTTTTTCTCGAAATGCGTACCGCTTTTCGACGCCCGCAACATTTCGGTCCAATGGACCGCTTCTTGAAGTTCCATAAAACGCTCCTAAAATTCATCACAATAAATGTGGAAATTAAATTATACAGGGTCAAAGTCGGATCAATTTTTTTTTAAATTTCCTTTAAAAATTTATTATTCCTACACCCTTGGATGTTAAGGAACCAAATACCCATCAAACCAAAGCGGACCAACTATATTATCTTAAAAAAAAATAACATGACATACTATTTTAATTATAGTAAAACTTTAAAAATTGATTTGTACGAAAATCTGTATAAAGGGTCAAAACAAAGTCAGTTGTGTCCTAAAAAAATTTCTTAGGGGTAATTTGGAGGTAAATTTTCCGGAAAATCGATTTTTCCGGGTTGTTAATAGACTTTTCCTAAAAATAGTAGAATTTTTGGATTTTCCAGCATCAAAAACAACATTATGCATAATTTTTGATTTTTTTTTAAATAGTTTCTGAGATATTAATTTATACGAATATAAAATCAATTTTTTTGGTGTTATTATTCATCTATCAATGCGTGCGGAGCGAAACGGGGTTCGCAGCATCAAATTAATTTAATTTTTTTTTAATTTAATATTGTTTAAAATTAAAATATAATATTACCTTATATTGATTACGTTCCATGAGAACTCTGGCCATTTCGATCCTAGTGAATCTCTTCCTTTGCGCCAACGGCACATCGGCTTCATCATCGGCCTCTTGTTTCGCTTCGTTGGCTTCTTTTACTTTCCTTAACTCATCTTCCAAATCACTGATTCGTTCTTTAAGTTTAGTTCTGGATACGTTCAACGATAAAATTTCTTCTCTTAACATGTCAATTTCACCAGTTAATTCGTCCACCTTCACTATCAAATCGTCCTTAACTACGTTCAGAGCATTTCTATATAAAATAAAATATTAATTTTTCAAATACCTACTCTAATTGTTACGATTAATGATTAAAGAAAAATTCTTACTTTGTTGCCAACAATTCGTTGTTTTCCATTATCAGGTTTTCCACTTCTTTTCCCATACCTAAAATGTTAAATTAATAAGTATCATTTCTGGATATTGACGGAAATGGATTTGCAAGTTCAGTTTAAAAAAAAGTAGGTACTCACCATAAAAGTTATCGTTGACTATCCGAAGGCAAGATTAAATGAAACAAAAAAGCGTTAGTTTAAAATAAGCATTAGTAGGTTAATTGGCAAAAAAATCTAAAATATACATTTGATCTTTTACCACAAAATATACAGATACGGCAAGTTAATATATGGCGATAGGGAAAAGCATAAAATATTTTAATAGCTTGTTTTCATTAGTACAGTTGAGTTTTTATCCAAATTAGAAAATAATCAGTAAAATAAAATAAAGTTATTAATACTCAAATTTGATAAAAGCCAATGAGAGAATATTAAAATTGTATAAAACATTAAAACCGTCGAAAACGTAAAAATACACTTAAATAAAATCAAACCAAAAAATATGAAAAATTCTTTGTATGAATAAAAAATCAACAAAATTAACGACTTCAAATAGGTTGATTCAAAAGTTATTGTTAATAAAATAACGAAAACTGGAAAAATTAAACAGGAAAATATCAAAATAAAATTACTTATAAGAAATTGTAAGTGACTGTTCAAACATTTCTTAGGTTTAGTAAGAAATTAAATATTTATTGATTGATTTTAAAAAAAAAAGGACATATTAATTGAACAAAAACAGGAGACAAAACAAAAGATTAGACGTGAATTTAACCATTCCAAAAATATTTAAACAAAGATTGAAATTTAACATTAAGAATAACTTGAGTAATACAGGAGTATGAATATTACCAGAATTACAGTTAAAATTTGTTTACCTGAGGATGCATATTCTCCTGGATGGACCCATCCACCTAAAAGTAATAATATGAATTCAAATAAATATAGTTTGACGTTGCATTAACAAATAAATACCTGTAATATCTCCGGAGTCTTCGTCCGCATCTACATCCTAAAAAATATTGTAAATTAAATACATATTATCTGAATTTATTTTTTTTTTATTTAGGAATGATAACTGCCAATACATCCAGATATTAAGTGTCCAAGTAGACAAAGTTATTAATATCCAAATAAAAATATGTAAGAAAAGTAAAAATAAAAAAAGATCTATAGGATAAAGACGAAGGTGACTTTTTTCTCGGCTAGGGATCAACGAGGGGATTTTTTTAAACCAACAGTGGCTAGACCCAGTAATTTGTAATTTTATAAAGACTGTTTATGTTTAGACTTGAGGTAATTATATTTTTAAAACCTGTGATTTTTCTTAAAGTTAATGCGATGCCCATGGAATAAACATGAACAAAAAATAGTTATAGACGTTTTTATAGATTCCCGAATTTTCGGAACCTGTTTATTGGCATTCCACTTCAAAAACAAACTATCTGGAAGCATTGAGCAACAGATTAGAGAATACCAACATGGATTTAGAAATAGGAGAGATACTATAAACAATATCTTTACTTTGAGGATAGTACAAGTTGAAAGTTATGAATTTAACAAACATTCAATGATGAAGAAATAAATAAAAATAAAGTTAATACTTGGGAAGACTGGAATGCTAGAGGATCAGCGTTTTTATTTAGTGTAATGCTGAAAATGATAATAAAAAAGACTAATATAACATCAGTATCTTGCACTTATTGTTGAATCAAGAAATAAATAAAAAAGTGACGGAGCAATTGGGATAAATGGCCAGAGAAAAACACTTAGACATGGTTAGGTTGGTTCATTTAAAAATTAATCAACAGGGAAAAACCCCATACAATAAAAATTTATTTTATAACAAGAAATAAGAAAACATTTATAATTAATATTTAAATAATTAAATGGTGTAAAGATGAATTGAAAAAACTTTACAATATGTCAAAAGAAATAAGAAAAAAAAACATAAATTGGTGGATAATAATGGTTAATCATTAAACATAATTATTTACTTTATGGGAATTATTCTTTGATCCAGTGTTAAAATCGTTACGTTTTTTCTGAATATTTTCTTTGCTTGTGCAAACAAAAAATATCTTAATTGCACAAAAAGGGAAAGATATTTAACAACTTACATGGTAACTTAATTCTTGATACAAAGTATTGCCACTTCTTTGTTCTCTTTTGGTATTTATTCGACTATTGTTGTTTTGAGTTGGTTGTTGCGGAGTAACTGGCGACGTAATAACGCTTTTATTTTCCAGATTTATAGAATCAGTCGCCTGACCTCGCTCAACTTTAAGTACACCATCTCGTATGTTGTCTAGTTCACTATGCAAGCTAATAAAACGAATTTTAATAAAAAAAGATGTAAAATGATTTACATATTTTGCACAAACCAAACCATTGCATGGCTATGGAAATAAGCCACCTCAATATTTTGAAAGTATTTAACTCATTTAATATAATTACAATCAGATTTGTAGACTTTAATAATTAGATACTGAATATTGAGACTAAACATTAAAAAATGTAAGAAACACTTACCTAGGTGAAGAATGAGCACTGCTTATGGGTGAAGAAGGAACACTATCCACATTTTCAGCATTGGCTAATGATTCAAAACCAAATGATATAGGTCCTGAGCTTCTGCCCACATTCAACCGATTTGAGTTTAATCTACCTGGATCTGTTCTTTCATTGGCTAACTGCTGACTAGAATGTAATAATTTGGTTCTTTCCATATAATCTACATGCGTTTTGAATAACTCTGTATATCTTTCATGTAATTTTGCATATTCTTTTTTCAGTTCAGTTTCTCTTTCCTCTAATCGTCCGGCATGTTCCATAGAGTTTTTGTGTTTTAATTCAAGCATTCTAACAATACTTTCAAGTGCCTCTAAGCGTGTCGTCATTTCTTTGCGTTCACCTAAAAATTGCAAGACAATTTATCTAGTGACAATAAACACTACAATTCCTTTTCCAGATATTTAATATATAAAAATAAAGTTTTGTAAGTTAAACAATACCCTGTCAGTTATATTAATAATACCTTCTGCTGCATCTTCATATTCTAATAATTTTTGTTCAGATGTTTTTCTTGCACCTTTTTCTCGTTCGTATTGAGTTACAAGTTGCTCGTTATCTTCGCGGAGTAGTTCTAATTCGACATCGTGTTCCTAAAGTTTAAAAAAATCAAATTTGAAGACACCATTTTCTTTGTTTATCTGTTAAGTTAAAATTCCCATTATTATATAATTTGTTATAGATTGTTTATGTCTCTTTCCCTCTATTTCCCAAATTGTTATTAAAATATTTTAAAGGTCAATACAGTTAAATTTTCTTTTTCAAAAGATATTCATAAGGCTACTTTTATGTATAAACAAATAGTATTTTTTACTAAAAGTGAATTAACAATAATTGGTTACCTGATTTTGTTGATAAGCTGCATCTAAACATTCCAAAACATTAACCAAAAGGGGCATTAATGTTTTGACCACATCTTCATCATATCTAGCTATCATTCTTTCAAACTCCTGGTATATACTGCCTGCCAGTGACTGTACCTTTTCAGACATAACGACGTGGGAGTCTTCGTGCGTTCCATAAACAGTCTCACCACCAAGAACCAGGCTACCTCCTGAATCTTCCAAATTCATTGTTTTGTTAATTGAACACTATAGGGGCACTTAATTTTAATTATTTACACTTATCATTTCCCGACAACTCATATTTTACGAAAATGTTAATCGATTAATTGAAAATAAACATATTTTCTCAATCTTTAGAGAGTGTTTTGGGAAGAATTGCTTTCTTTTCGACCCCCTGATTTTGACAACTCCGTCACAGATTTATCACATCACCTATTATTTTTGACTTTTGCGCAATGCATTGTTGACAAAATTATTCTGCGCAAAACTACGCAGATGGACGTGAAAGAGATCATTATCAACCACAGAATAGACGTTAGTAATAATACAGTTTTCTACAGTAAAATCAAAAAAAATATTTTTTAATTAACTACTACGCGATTAAGAGTTTATTCAGTAAAAGGATAAAATAATGACTATCATAAATGCAATACCAAAGTATTGATGCTTTTTGTCACAAACAAAAAAGTGGTCACATACATATAGTGTGTTCTTTTTACGGCATTTGCTCGAGCAGATCAGCTGCTCTGTTCATTTAAATATTTTTGCGTATTCTTTTTAAGCGCTCGCTTTGATCAGAACTGAACTATCGCTTCCCCCCTTGCCCCTAACTGCACTACCTCTAGAGGGGGCTCGGTTCGGATTACTTGCTCCGTTCAGTTGATCATAACCTCAATACATAACGAAAACAATCACAATTTGGATTTATTTAGAAGTGGATGCAAAATGTGTGAGCACTTATATGCCAATATTCATAACTTATCTTCTACTTGCATCTTTTTTAATATTTTATTAATAAAATAAATAATAAACAATATGGTAACCTAAAATTTTATGATGCACTTTCCTGTCGATTATTTTTGTGCATTCTTTTTAGGATCTCCTGCTCACTTTGGTCACCCGCTCAATTTGAAAATTATTTCAACAGAGCTGAACAGAATGATGTAAAAAGAACACACTAATATTAAACTATTCAGCCACAACCACCTGACTTTTGACAACTGACGCTCGTCAGATTCGAAAAGGAGGAAAAGGAACGAAAAAATAGTCCAAGTCTATTTATTCAAAAAAATTATAAATTAATATAATTTTGAAGGATTTCTGCTGTAATAATATATAATCAGTTTTTCATTGAATTGCAAATATGTTACCTCCACGAGTTGTGTATTCAGGGCGCTGATGGAGATGTTGGAAGAACGGTTATTAAAGAGGGATGTTAATCTAAGGTACAATTCAAATGTCTATGGATTTATTAAAGTAGTACTAATGTAAGTTTATACATTTATTTATTTTTGCAATATAAGCCATTGTTTTTGTTGATGTGTATGATTACTGAGGACCTTTTTAAAAAAATTATAAATAAATTAAATTTAGTATAAATGTTATTCAGATTTAATCATATTAAAACTCATTTTCATTCTTAATAAAATTATCTTTAAAGTGATTAAACTTTTCAATTAATTTTTCAATAGAATACTCTCCATGAACTGCATTGTCTCTAGTTCGGACATTAACAGTATTGCTAGCCTTTTCTTTTTCTCCAACAACCAAAATGAAATTGAATTGAGCCAACTGAGCATTTCTGATTTTCTTGTTCATTGTATCACCAGGATCAGTATCTACTTCTACCATAAATCCTAAAAGAAAAAAATATAAATAAGTAGCAATAAAATTCAAAATAAATGTTAAATATGGTTTAGAAATTTTATTATTTCACTATACCTGCATCAAACAACTTCTTTTTAACTTGTCCTGCATAATCATCATAACTAGGACCAACAGGAATGACCATAACTTGTCTAGGTGACAACCAAAATGGCCATTTACCAGCAAAGGATTCTGTTAAAACTGCTATACACCTTTCAACTGAACCCAATATTGCTCTATGAATCATAACTGGTTTCTTTTTTTCTCCACTGTCATTTATGTAAGCTAAATTGAATCTGATTGGAAGCTGAAAATCTAGCTGAATAGTTGCACATTGGTGGGATCTTTTTAATGCATCTTTAATAAGAATATCAATTTTGGGACCATAGAATGCACCATCTCCATGATTGTGTTTCCATGGCTTTCCAAACAAATCTAAACTATCTTGTAGTGCTTTTTCAGCTGCATCCCATAGTGATGGTTCTCCAATAAACTTTTCTGGTCTTGTAGATAAACTGAGCTCAAAACTGAACCCAAAAGCTGTATAGACATAGTTCATAAACTCCAAGCAGTTGTGTATCTCATCTATTATCTGATCTGGGGTACAAAATATGTGGGCATCATCCTGTTGAAATCTTCTTACTCTAGTAAGCCCAGTGAGAGCTCCAGATAGTTCATTTCTATGAAGTACTCCAAAATCAGCTAAGCGAAGAGGTAGTTCCCTCCAAGATCTTACACGGTTGTCAAACATTAAACAGTGTCCAGGACAGTTCATAGGCTTTAATGCAAACTTTTCCTTTTCTATATCAAATGCAAACATATTTTCAGCATAGTGTGTATAATGTCCTGAGGTTTGCCACAACTTTACATTGTATATATTTGGGGAAATAACTTCTTCAAAACCTCTTTTCCTATATTGATCTCTCAAAAAGTTTATTAAAGTATTGTAAATATGTGCTCCTCTTGGTTGGAAAAAACAAGAACCTGGAGAAAGTTCATGGAAAAAAAATAATTCTTGTTCTTTTCCCAGTTTTCTATGATCTCTTTTTGCTGCCTCTTCTTGTAATTGTTCCCATTCTTTTAGTTTTTTTGGATCTGGAAAACTGATTCCATAAACTCTTTGCAAAGTTTCTGCATCAGCTTTACCCTCCCAATAAGTTGAGGAATTTTTAGTTACCTTTAATGCCTTAATTTTTCCAGTATGTCTCACATGTGGACCTCTACATAGATCAATAAGAGGTCCACATCTATATACAGTAGTTGTTGGAGTGGTAACTTTTTCATTAAGTATACGTAACTTAAATTCATTGTATTTAAACATTTCTAGCAAATCTTCCTTTTTCATCTCAAGGCGTTCAAATGGTTGTTTTTCTTTTACAATACTTTTCATTGTACTGTCTACAACTGGAAAATCACTTTGAGATATACCCTTATTATCTAAATACATGTCATAATAAAAGCCTGACTCTATTGGAGGTCCATAACAAAGACAGCCACCATATAACTTTTCAAGAGCTTCCCCTAGTATATGAGCTGATGAATGCCAAAATACTGCTTGGGCTTCTTCATCATCGAATTTTAGTAATTTTAAAGTACTATCAACTTCTAATGGTCGATCCAAATCCCATAAGACGTCGTTTACTTTGGAAATAACTGTATTGTCTGCCAATCCTTGGCTAATTCCTTTGGCTATATCATAAGGTGTGGTTTTCCAGCTTACCCCTTCAATTACTTTACCATCAGGCAACGTTACTTTAATGGGTTGTTGTGGTTTGTTAGCAAGTTCGGCATCATATTCTTTTTTCAATTTATCCCATATTGCTAACCTATCGGCGATAAACTCTGGCTGCGGTTTCAACTCTTTTACCAGATTTGAATCTCCTCCGCTTTGATTAGGTTGCTTGGTGTTTTTGGGTTTAGATTTTTCTTTATTTTCACTCATGTTGTTTTCACAAAAATCAAAATCTTTACTTTGAAAACTACTCGCTTAACAACTTGTATAACCTCAAATGTATGATGTGGTCATAAAATTAAAAAATTGCATCATTATTTGACGTTTTATGACATGGAACCACCATTTTCGTTTTTTATTAGTACATTTATATTTTGTTATTTTGGTAGCTGTTATAAATGACAATTTTAAATTTTCTATTGTTTTGGTGGATTATTATATTGTGTAAGAAAAAATGTTTTATTAAAGATTTCATGTTTTTAAAGTAATAGTGAGGAACAATATTATAAAAGAGTAAGTTTAGTATAGGAGCAACCTAATTGTATTTATAACTGGGTAGATTAAAATTTATATAATCATTGATATACTAAGAAACTCGTAGGTTTATGCATATTGGTTGTTTTAATCTTTAAAAAATATATTTATCTAGGTTTTTATCATATAGTTTTTGCTTGTTTACGACTAATCAGTGATTAAAACCATTTTTTAAATATTTTGTAGTTATATTACAATTAGTTACAAATAGAATAAATAAGATAAACTTTGCTTTTATCTATTGATGTGCAATTATATATTTTAATGTGATACCCAAGTTTGCAGATAATTTAACTAAACAATTTTTTCTAGCAGCCATTTCATGTTTTGTTATTGCTTCTTAAAAAAAATATCCATATTATCCAAACTACTTTATCTTCAGGAATTGATTTAAAGAAATAGAAACTAATGTTATAAAAGGTTTTATTGCATTTATCATTTTTAAAACACATTTTCATCTCTATCATATGTATTTTTCAGGTTATTAAATTTATTTATTAAAACATTTACTGCATGTTCTCCATGAACAACATTATTCCTACTTCTAACATTAACTGTTTGATTACACTTTTCTTTTTCTCCTACAATTAGAATAAAATTGAATTGTGCAAGTTGGGCAGTCCTAATTTTTTTGTTAAGAGAATTACTGGAATCATAATCTACTTCAACCATGAACCCAGCTCCACAAAGTTGTTTTTTAACTTCTATAGCATATTCATTACATGTTGATTTGACAGGAATTATCATAGCTTGTCTGGGTGATAACCAGAATGGCCATTTACCAGCATAGGATTCTGTTAAAACTGCTATGCACCTTTCAATTGAACCTAAGATTGCTCTATGAATCATAACTGGTGTCTTTTTTTCTCCACTGTCATTTACATAAGATAAATCAAATCTAAGAGGTAGTTGAAAATCCAATTGAATAGTGGCACATTGATGAGGTCTACCCAGTGCATCTTTAATAGTTATATCAATTTTGGGTCCATAAAAAGCTCCATCCTGTGGATTTATTGTCCACTGACGATTAAGTTTTTCAAGACATGTCTCTAATGCTGTCTCTGCAGAATTCCATAGTTCTATATCACCCATATACTTTTCTGGCCTCGTTGATAGACTCAAATCAAAGGTAAAACCAAAAGTGGAATACACAAACTCAATGAACTCCAAACAACTTGTTATTTCATCCTTAAGTTGTTCAGGTGTGCAAAATATATGGGCATCATCTTGTTGAAATCTCCTCACTCTTGTTAAACCTATGAAATAATAATTTTTTCAACCTATTTTTTGTCCATTATCTGCATAAACACAGTAATTATTCTAACCTGTTAAAACCCCTGAAAGCTCATTTCTGTGAAGTACTCCAAAATCAGCCAAACGGATAGGAAGTTCCTTCCAAGACCTGATGTGATTATTAAAAATCAAACAATGTCCAGGGCAATTCATAGGCTTCAGTGCATATGTATCATCATCTATATTAAATGAAAACATGTGTTCTGCATAATGTGACCAATGGCCAGAAGTTTGCCATAATTTAATATTATAAATATTTGGAGTAATAACTTCTTGATATCCTCTTTTAACATATTCATTTTTAAGAAAATTTACCAGCGTATTGTATATGTGAGCACCGCGAGGTTGGAAAAAACATGAACCAGGAGACATTTTGTGAAAGAAAAATAATTGTTGGTCTCTCCCAATTTTTCTATGATCGGGTGCAATTGATTCATCTTTATCGGCTTTTAATTTATCACAGTCGCTATGCTCTAGTCTTCTTTGGATTTTATTAAAAATAGAAATTAATTTACATTTATATAAATTCACAGATGAATTAGAAATATATTCAGATGTAGTCCATAAACGATTATAAAGTTTGAACATTATAACAAATTTTATAATTATAATTTAAATATTTTAAAACAATTAGCATTGAAATAACCTCTTCTTCTTTTATATTGACATTTCGTCACACATTTTTTTGTTGTGCTAAATCATAATGAAAACACAAGGAAAGAATCTATGTTCTAAGGAAAACACATAGGTTAGTGTAAGAAAGAACGCTTCAGAGCACTTTATTGAACTATCTACATCTACAAAGAACGAACCATAATATATGACGTTGACGTTATTTATCACAATTATTATTAACACGAAGTATAGTTCTATACTTCGTGATTATTAACCTCAAAACATTTTCATGTTAATAGCAATATAAATATGACTTATTTAAAATCATGGGAGGAATTTGAAAAAGCTGCTGAAAAATTGTATATCCAGTCTCCTTCAAAGGTTAGATATACAATGAAATATGCCCATTCGAAAAATCATCTCATTCTTAAAATGACAGACGATGTAGTTGTAAGTATGTGCCACTAATTATGGAAATATTTACTTAAATATATATATGTAATTTTAGTGTCTACAGTTTAAAACCGAGATAGCCCAGGATGTAAGAAAAGTAGATAAATTTATTAATAATTTGCTCAGACATATGGTATCTAAAGAACATTAAAATATTTTTTAACAATACAAAATTATTTAATATTCCTAAAAAAATCATTTAATAATTATTATACAAACCTCTTAAGTAAATGTTATGAATTTATTTAATAACAGAAAAAATAAGTCAGATTTTGTTAAATAATTTTTAAATTTATTAAGATTTAAATCATGTTGGTTCTTAAATAATCATCATCACTTGATTTTATTAAATGTGTACTTAAAAATTCTTCTACTGAATCAGTATTCCATTTTTCAATAGCTACAGTTTCTTGTAAGTGTCCATCTTTGTCAAACAATTTTATTATGGGATCCAATCCCCTGACATATTTAATTTGCAAGTTTGGGAATTTATCAGGTTTATCACTCTTAATAAATGCTTGAATTTGTGGATATGCTCCAAATTTACAAGTGCATACTTCAAGGATTGCTTTGTGATAAATTTTCTCTGTTGAATTAGATTCATCTGGATGACAGCACTCTTTACAATGAGAGCTGAAAGAAAGAAAAAGTAATTACTTATATTTCCTCTTTATATAGTTTTCCACTTACAGAAGTTCGTTTAATTGAAATTTTTCTAATTGATCACAAGATGAGCACAATAAATCAGCCTTGTGAAAACCTAAGGACCAACAATCTTCTGTGGAAAATTCTGCTAATGCAGTATACTGCAAATAAAATAAATTATTTAAGGTTAAATTTATACATGAAATAACTTACTGGAAGAAGAAGGCAGATAAATGCAGTAATGTGCATGATTTTCCAATTAAAATCTGTTAAAAGAATGTCCCAATATTATGTTTTCTTATGTAGTTTAATTTTTCTCATTTATTACGTATGAATTTGATATGTAAAGAAAAATATATTTAGCTCGTTTATCTTTTCCCCTAACCACAGAATTGTTCACATTTCATAGGATAGGATGACAAAAGAAATGATAGTAGTCCTTTTTACAATGTCATCCACAGAACAAAAATATAAGTTACTCACTGAGCGTGTATTTGGCGAAAAAAACGCTTGTGTAAGCGATATGGCGATGACCAAGCCAAGTTAAGCCGAAACAAGTTGTGTTTAAGCACAGTATACTGTGGTTTAAGTATGTGGTCAGTGCTATTAAAGTTAGCAAACATGTCCTGTCAAGTGCTTTTTTCGCCGAACGCAGACATCGTTTCTGTTTTCTGTATACCATTCATATGAGTCACTACACTACGGTGCCGACAATAATTCTTCCTCTCTCGCGTTCGTAGATTGTATCCATACTGCGCATGCTTGAGGAATCTCTAATACTTTTTATCCAATTGAATTTTTCTGTGTTTAGCTACGTGCGTACAAAAGATGCGCAGAATTGATTAAGTCTACATGCGAGAAGAGCAAACGATACATTTATCATTTATCTGTTTCACCATAACTGAACACATATTACTTATAGACTTATAGAAACTGTCTATTGTGTCTATATAGGAGTATTCATTTTTCATTTAATGGTGATTTTACCTTACTTATGTTCTGTGATTTTACACATTCATCTGCATCCATCTTTTAATAGGCGTCTGTGTAATATTTAAATATTAACAATAAAATTTGTTTATTCATTTATACAAATTTATAGTTCTTACTATAGGTATGTTTGTATTAGCGTTTCGTAAATTACCCTTTTTTACTTATTTTTCAATAAGGGTCCTTCTTTTTTAGTTTGCATAATTTATTGGTTACATGTGAGTGTTTTAAGTAAAGATAAACGATGTCTGAAAATGTAAAATCTTTTTTAAATCAATGGTGCCAGAAAAATAAAAAAGAGATACACTACGAGGTTAGACCTACTGGTAAGTTAATAATCTATAATATTTCATTTTACTTAACAGTGTTAATTAAATCTATGTAATTCTAAAACGTTCTAGCTAAGAACAACTATAAAGTTAATATAATCGCTATGCGAGTTTTTTTTTTTAAATTATAGAGTATACATTTTTTATTTAAGGAACCAAACTTCGTCAACGTTTCTTGTGCGAAGTTCGTATAGATGGTTACAATTATGTTGGTGCTGGAAATTCTACAAATAAGAAAGATGCTCAAAGTAATGCTGCCAAAGATTTTGTATCATTCCTAGTCCGGCAAGGCTTTGTAAATAAAAGTGATGTTCCTGTAGATATTGATGGAACACCTGCACCAACAATTCATCGTAAGAATAAATATAATATTCATAAATGGTACAGGATAAAAAATTTGTTATTTTAGATGGTACACAAGAGGCTTTTCAAGGATCACAACATCCAGTATTTGAACAAGGTGCAGGTCCAGCCAGTTTTGGTGAAGCATATCGTCCAAGAGGTAGAGAAGATGGTAATTGGCATTATATGGATAGAGCTCAAGAACAAAAAAATATGGAAGAAGCTGAGGATCTGGATGTGAATGCACAAATTCATGGAAATTGGACTGTGGAAAATGCTAAATCCAAATTGCATCAATTCATGCAGGCAAATAAGATACATGCTGACTATAAATATACCCAAATTGGACCTGATCATGCTAGGTTTGTATTAAAAATGAAAAGTAGTTTGTGATTATAGAATAACATGTTTTGGGTTATAAAAAAAATATATGTATTGCTTGCTGTTCCAAAGGGTTGTTTCTTATCTTTTGTACAGCAAGCACTTTTTTATATCTGAAATTTTCAAAGAAATTGTGAGCTTTTTCATGCACATAATTTTTTTGATAGTTATTTTTTTTTTAATTTGTGAATAGTATCTGTGTGAAAACTTTACCAAAAGCAATAGTATATTATAAACACACAAGTACACTATTAGATACTATGTTATTGTTTATAGTATCTATCAGTGTTAGATTGTAGCCTCAATACTAGGGACTAACCAGAGTGATGTTAGTTTGGTTGTGGTATTTGTTTAACAAAATTAAATAAAAACTGAATATATATTAGATTTACAGGGAAAATGTAAAATCTTGATATGCTTTTGGTTTATGTTTTCATGTAGGTCCTGCAAACGACTTATTTCTTTGGATTAAAATGTGAGTGACTGATTTTAATTGAAATGCTTTTTTCTTCAACACAATCTGTTTTAGAACCTTTGTAGCTGAATTGAGTTTCTATGTGAAACAACTAGGGAGAACTATTCATGGCCGAGATACAGGATCTAATAAACAAACTGCAAGCAAAAGTTGTGCTTTGTCTATTGTTAGGCAGCTATTCCATTTGGAAGTCATTGAAGCTTTTTCAGGTAAGCAAATTTTAATCTTTATTTAGAAAATTATTTTAAACTTCCAGTTAATTTTTTTCATAGGAACATTAAAAAAAGAGAGAAATTCCGCTACGGAAATGCCGCCGTTCCCAGTAAGAATTTCCCCCGAATTAAAAGCTCAAATATCCGATTGCTTAAATGAGTTAAATGTCACTCCAACTCCAGTAACGACTGGCGTTAAAGATGAAAATGGAGAAGCTCTACCAGTTTCTTTATTAAGCAATCACGTTTTGGACGATTTTCAACCATCGAAACCAACGGCAGCCGGAGTAGTTCCATGGTCGCCACCACAACCCAATTGGAATTGTTGGACAGGCTGTAATATTGATGAGGGTTATTTGGCGACTGCTAATTTGGAAGATCTAAGTGAACAGATGCTTAAAGAATGGAAATCTCGCTTGGCAAATGATTCTGCGTTAATTACTAGTATACAGGATAGACAGAGCTTACCAGTGTATTCTATGAAAGCTGCAATTATGGAAGCTATTAATGAACATCCTGTGATTATTATTAGAGGAAATACAGGCTGTGGTAAGTATATATATCACTTTGGCAATCTACATTTAAAGAATTAACATTATTTTATAATTATCTCATGAAAACACATTTTAATATTTAGTGCTTGATATACACAGTATAGTTGATAGTTAAAAGGAGTTTACCATTGTTACGACTTTTTTTTGGCAATCAATTTCAAATCCACCAAAGCTTGTTTGTTTTTTTTTTTTTATTTCTGTATTCATTACAATGTAAATGCAGTTAAGCAAACATTATTGAACATTATAATTTTATTCCAGCAATATTTAAGACCAGACTTTAAATGAGTCAGTTATTTTATTGTTTGATGCTGTCAAGATTAGTTATATATGATATGAGAAACTTTGTATTAGTAAACTAGTTTAATATTTATAAGAAACAAAGATTCATTGAACCATAAATTAAAATTCAAGTAGCGGAACTATTCGAATTGGTACCCCTGACGTTACGCGACAAGAGAGATAAATGTGTACAAGCCGACGCTTGGGCCGATTATATCTCTTTATCGCTTTTTCCCCGCTCTCTTTCTCTCTCTTGCACTTTTTTTTTCATGCGCGCAGCTCCAGAACAGTACATTGTAGTCAAGTTTTAAAAGTTAAACCTTCATTTGTGTTTTTTCAATACAAGAATATAGTTTTAAAGTAAAGAAAAAACCCAGTGTGAATGAGAATAAACCAAAAAAATGGACAACTGGTGATTATGATGAAATAACTATTTAAAAAATTTAAATTTACACATCAACATAATAAATGAATAGTTTATTGTTGAAAACAAATAATCATTAAAAATACTTGAATTAATATGTTACTGAAATTACTAGTTTTACTAATAAAAGAATTCACGAGAATTATGATAGTTAGTTATTTCAAGAGAGTTTTTTCTCTTCAGTTTGGTTCACTGTCTATGTATTTACAGGTAAAACTACTCAAGTCTGTCAGTTCATCTTGGAGGATTATGTTATGTCTGGACAGGGAGCTTGGGCGAATATCTGCGTCACACAACCGAGACGTATATCAGCAGTTTCGGTGTCTGAAAGAGTGGCGAGTGAAAGATGCGAAGAACTAGGTCAATCTATCGGTTATTCGGTACGTTTCGAATCTTCGTTACCGAGACCGTACGGATCTGTCATGTTCTGCACCGTCGGTGTTTTATTGAAAAAACTCGAAAACGGTCTCAGAGGAGTTAGTCACGTCATCGTCGACGAGATTCACGAAAGAGATGTTAACAGCGATTTCATCATGGTCGTTTTGAGAGATATGATCCACACGTATCCTGATCTAAGGGTAAGTTTTTAAAAATTCCTCTCTTGCTGAAAAGTCGGTTTTTGTCAGTATATCCACTATTTTATTACTATTATACATGTGTCTCTTTTTTTCAAAAATATATAATGGTTTTGTCCTAAAAAATCAACAAAATTAGGAAAGCAGTGGGCCCAAATCAAATTCAGTTTAAATATTAAAGTGTATTATGAACAATTTATTGATAATCCTTTATACAAAACATTTACTGCTGGGGCATATAACCCAGGGAGTAGTTGTTTCTTCTTTAGAAAAACGGTCAAGCCTGGTTTGGAAATCATTGTAAACCATCAGAGGGGCAAGTAGAAATATTTTTCTATTTTTAAATGTCTTTTTAAATATCTCTAAGTACTTATTTATTTTGTTGTCAGAAAGTTCTCTTGCTACTGCTATGTGAAAACGTTTACTAAAGAAAGGATGTGGCTATAGCTTTGTTCCAACCTAGCAGAGAACCGTTCTAAAATGGTAATTTTTGTGCGCAGTGGTGTTGTGCGTTGCGCAGTGCACTAATTTGGTCTTGTGAGTGATAATATTACCGTTCCAGAACGATTCTCTGGTTGGTTGGTTGGAACAGACCTTCTGATACTTAATGAATTCAAAGTAGCCCAGATATAGAATTTTTATCTTCTACAGGAAGGAATATTGTTAGTGGAGTTTGTGTTTTTTTTTGGTAAGAGTCCATTTTAAAACTAGAAGGATGTTGTTGTTAATGTAGGCTACATTGCTGAAGGTAAGAGGGATTTGGTACTTGAAGACTTGAAGAAGTGCATTATGAGTCTTCCACAAGGTTGGATTTGTTAGGAAGTTGAGAAAAACCCCCACATGCGACACCATTTTAAGAATTAATCTAGGAATTTCTGGCGTCGACTAATCAGGAATTTCCTGCTGAGTAGTGACTGAAATACGGCTTCTCGAGCTCGTGTGGCATCATTTATATAGAGAAGGTAGAATAAGGGGACAAGAATGGAACCTTGAGGAACGCTAGCTCACTAAGTAAAGGCCTTTGAAAATACGAAAGCGGTCCACTTATTCTCGCAGTAATAATAATGGCTTATTTAAATAAAATTTTAAAAAGTAATCTGGTTGATCTATTAGGGTGGAAAATATGTCTTAAAATATAATAGTCTGGCTAATCTTTGGAATAACTTGTTTTGTTTAAATTTTACCATCGCTCAAAAGGGGTTTTTAAATATTGTTTAAAACTTGTGAGGGACCCTTAAGCTTCTCGAGCCCGGGGCAATCGCCCCGTCGATGGTTACGGCACTGTATATGTATATTATTTTAGCTATTATGTCAAAATTATAGAAAATCTTTAGGAAGAAATCCTTCTACCCTACAGAGGAAGAAATAACAATATATTTTATAATAAAATTTACAGTAAAATCCTTCAAGACTTGAAGCAGTTTTGTGAAAATGTTTGTCTAATTCTTTCAGGTTATTTTGATGTCGGCCACAATCGATACAACTTTATTCTCGAAATATTTCAACAATTGTCCTGTTATCGAGATACCGGGTAGAGCGTATCCCGTTAAACAGTACTTTTTAGAAGACGCCATCGAATTAACGAAATTCATTCCGCCTCCGGATATGAAGAAAAGAAAAGGCAAATCCAAAGACGACGACGACGAAGAAGGCACAGGGATCGAAGATCCAGACGAAAATCTAAACAAGGTAAGTGCACCATATCTGGCGAATAAAAAATATTAGAACGATTCATTTAAATTTTTAGAACATAACCGGTAACTATTCGGAACATACGAAAAACGTCATGCCTAAATTGAACGAAAAAGAAGTTAGCTTCGAACTACTCGAAGCCATTTTGGATTATATTAAAGGTCAAGGCATTCCCGGAGCCGTGTTGGTGTTTCTACCCGGTTGGAATCTAATTTTCGCGATGATGAAACATCTTCAGAATCATCCGGTCTACGGAGGATCTCAATACTGTATTTTACCGTTACATTCGCAAATTCCCAGAGAAGATCAACGGAAAGTCTTCAATCCCGTTCCGGATCACGTTACCAAAGTTATTTTATCGACAAATATCGCCGAAACTTCCATAACCATTAACGACGTGGTGTTCGTAATAGACAGCTGCAAGGCCAAAATGAAAATGTTCACTTCGCACAACAACATGACCAGTTACGCGACCGTTTGGGCTTCCAGGACGAATTTGGAACAAAGGAAAGGACGTGCCGGCAGAGTCAGACCCGGCATTTGTTTCCATTTGTGTTCTAAAGCCAGATACGACAAACTAGAGGAGCACATGACGCCAGAAATGTTTAGAACTCCCTTACACGAACTAGCGCTCAATATAAAGTTGTTAAGATTAGGTTCGATCGGTCATTTTCTGAGCAAAGCCCTAGAACCTCCTCCGTTGGATGCAGTTATCGAAGCCGAGGTGCTCTTGAGGGAGATGAAATGTTTGGATAAGAACGATGAGTTGACGCCGTTGGGTAAGATTATAGCAAAGTTGCCGATCGAGCCTAGATTAGGTAAAATGATGATATTGGGATGTATATTTATGTGCGGTGGACCGTTGGCGACTATGGCTGCGAATTCCTCCACGTTTCCGGAGATTTTCACTTTGGATATGGGAAAGAGAAGGTTGAGCTTCCATCAAAAGGCTTTGGCCGGGGATAGGCATTCCGATCACGTTGCTATGTTGACTGCTTTCGAGGTAAGTGAAGATTCTTTTTAAATTGCTTTATAGCTTTGTTTGAATGCAGAATTATTGCAATCACGAAACTGTGGAAAAGTGACATTAAAATTCAGAAAGGAGTGAAGGAAGACTAAAATATGATAGCTACTTAAATCAATTTAATCTTTTTAAGAGATTTGGGTTTTTGGGTTCCAGAGGTTTAGAAAAAATGTAATTCCTTTCAAAACTTTATATTTCCTTGATCTTCCATGTAAGAACTGTTTCTGTGTATAAACCTCCAAAACTTGATGAACACTAGGTACTGTTGTATCTTGAGAATTAATAAAGATGTACAATTAAACTATTTATTAATATATAATATCGAAAATATATTGACAAGATTTATTTAACTGTCATGTATGTTGCCTAGCGAATATCACTAGGCTACTACAGGTAGGTACAAACCAAACTTATATCGCATCCATTAGAAATTTTAATCATGTTCCAAATCTTACCTATCAAATGTATGAAAAATTCTTCTCAATATATAAGCGCCATTATGCATGATTTTGTCTACTACGTTGTTTATGTCCAACTAATTGACCCGCCAGACGTTGTTCTGTCTTGACGATGAATATTGAATTCGAATTGATATAATTAAGAGAAAAAATTTCTATTAAAATATATAAATATGAATATACCATTACATTTGATTTTTTGAAAAAAACTCAAAAATTTGTTATCGATTCAGTTAACGCCATCTATCGGCGACAGCAAAAGTAAAAAATTCAAAACCAAATAAGCGTTTTGTAGTGCAAATTATGCTCTTTCATATGAGCCCAAATTTGTTGAGATCGGTCAAGCGAAACGTGAGAAATCATGGTTTGTTTAAAAAAACAATTGGACCTCCCCCACCGCTTTATTTTGATAGATAGAACAAAACGTTTTAGACAAAAAATATGGGGAAATGGTCAGTAAATATGAAAATATACTTTTATTATGCAAAATTCTATACAAATCCCATTTTTCTACTTGGTGTTGGTTGTTACGCCCTCTAGCGGACGTTTGACAAACTCGAAAATAATTTACAGCAATTTCTCTTGGCGACATTTATCATAATTTTTTTTTCTCAAATATATACGACCAATATGTTATGAGATATGGCCGCTCGCTACCCTTAACGGTTCACCCTGTAATTATCTAAATATACACAGTTGATTTGAACTAAAACTCCTCTGCGTTATATCGCATATTTTTCATGTGTTTACTTATTTTTAGATGTGGGATCACGCGAGACAGGGCGGAGAAGAAGCGGAGCTGAGGTTTTGCGAGTTTAAGGGAATCAGCATGCCCACGATGAGAGTAACTTGGGAAGCCAAACATCAACTGCAACAAATTTTGAATAACGTCGGTTTTCCCGAAGAAACTTTAGCTCCCATACCGATGGAGACTGTCGGTCCGGATCCGAGACTGGACGTAGTAATGTCTCTGATGTGCTACGGTCTCTACCCCAACGTCTGTTACCACAAAGATAAAAGAAAGGTTTGTCGTTAATTTGAAACTATCGACGACACTTTTTATTAATATTTCCACGTATTTTAGGTGCTTACAACTGAAAGTAAGGCGGCATTAATTCACAAAACATCCGTAAATTGCAGTAACTACGAACAAGGTTTCCCGTTTCCGTTTTTCGTGTTTGGAGAAAAGATCAGAACCAGAGCAGTGTCTTGTAAGCAAATGAGCATGGTTACGCCGCTTCATCTCTTATTGTTCGGATCGAGGAAAGTTGAATGGATCGATAACGTGGTTAGATTAGATAACTGGATCAATTTGGATATGGATCCCGAAACGGCGTCAATGATACTAGCTTTACGACCAGCATTGGAAAGTTTGGTGATTAGAGCGTCCCAAGAACCGGAATCTATCTTGGAGATGGGACCAACAGATGTTAAGGTAAGTTTATCCAAAATAAAATAAATTAAACAATAAGAACAATGAACGGTTGAACTAAACTTCCACTATTTATTCGAAAAATACGTTTTAAAATGCAATTACAGCTGTTTCTTAGTAAGATGGACTTCCACAAAGTAAAGGTTACCACAATCAAGTTAAACAATGTTGAATACCGTTAACATTAAAAAAATAAAGAAATAACAACAGATTAAAAATTTCCCAAAAAAAAAAATTGAAATTTTGACTGACGTCACGCCACAAAGTCCTAGATGAAAAAAACGAAAATTTTAAAATATTGACGAAAAGGCACATAATCAAGTACCACAAGAGTCCGGTGTTAATTCTTTTACCATAAAATATGTTTCAGGTGGTGACTACAATCAAGGCATTGTGTAGATTACACGCTGGCAGTTTTGAACTGGAGAGAGCAAAGCCTAGTCTTTTGGCATCAAAGAGACCTCCTAGAGGCCACACGATAGGAAATTTCAGCGGACCACCTCCGAAATTCTTCCGCGGTGGTTCCGGCAATCGAGGAGGTAACGAGATAGATAATTTGTGTAGCATTTCCATTTTTCTATTCCAAAATGTAATTATTTACTGTAATATGTGTTTTTTTAGGAATGGGAGGAGGTTACAACAATGGAGGTGGCGGATACCGAGGTTACGGAGCAAGAGGAGGTGGAGGCGGTTCTTGGGGTGGTTTTGGAAATAGAGGAGGTGGTTTTGGAAATAGAGGAGGTGGTTTTGGAAACAGAGGAGGTGGTTTTCGAGGTGGATATTAACTAGACGCATATTTTTCATTTACTTATAGATAAGTATTTATTGCATTTGGAAAAAGAGTTCTTAGAACAATTTTATGTTAAGTTGGTATTTTTTTTATTGTCAATAGGTTAATTGCAATAGCTGCAAGTTTATTTTACTTGTAGTAAAGAAAAAAATGTGTTTATTCAATATATATATATATATAATAAAATTAAAGCTAGAAAACAGTTTTTTTCCTTATATCAAGCTCTATAATAAAAAATACAAATTCTTGTCATTAATTATTCAATCCATTTGGGGGCATATATTTTATTGCCCCTTAAATTATCCTTTTATTTAATTATTACAATATGAAATTGTACATACGATTGCGAATTTCTCAATGAAATCTACCAGATTGGTGTCTAAAAATGATCCAATCTGAAATGTTTACGCTCAAATTGGTATTTCTGGTAATGGTAATCACTTCCATCAGGATTCCATGCAATATACATATACGTTGTTAAAATGACAGCCAGTAATATTCTGTCAAAGCTATAAAAGAAATTGGTAAGTATAATAATTGTTTTGTAAAATAAAAGTAACTAGATCTGTAAACTTGGCACACCATATTTAAAAATCTTAAAGATTTTATTAGAGTTCTGGCATCCTTTGCTATAGTTCTAGAGTTCTCTATAAGTATTTTCAATAGTTCTGGTTATTAAATACAAAAAAATCGAATTTTAAAATATGGTGGTTCTACACTAAACCCTTGTGACTTTTTCCCGTAAAATAATTTTTCTTCAAGTTATCTTCATTTTAAATATCGAAAAATCGACTTTTATTTAAAAAAAATGTTTTACGCGTTCTAGCTAATCTTTGAAATTATTAAGGCATTTAGTTTTCAAAAATTGATTCTTTGCGTTTAATTGCTAGAACTATTAATATAATGGATATGGAACTCTAGAACTATTTTGAAATTAACTAGAACTCCGAAAAAATAATGTATTTTCATGATACAGTGCGCTGCGTGAACTTGGCGCACCATATTTTAAAATTCGATTTTTTTGTATTTAATAACCAGAACTATTGAAAATACTTACAGAGAACTATAGCAAAGGATGCCAGAACTCTAAAAAAACTTTAAGATTTTTAAATATGGTGTGCCAAGTTCACAGGAATAAAGTAACTGGTATTTGCACAAAAATTACCTCATTACAGGACTCAACCAAAAAATTAAAGCAAATGCCAAAAAGCTTGGATGTCTAATGTGGGTGTTAAGCCTCTGCCATTCTTTTGATTTTCTCAAATTTGGATCTGGCAAATTCATAATATTGTAATAAACCTGCAAGTCATTATTATTGATATAATTTAATAATAGATAAATATTATTAGTTGGGTGAAAACTGGATTCTCTACCTGTTTAATACCCAAGAGTTCTGTAACATCACAACAAATGTTTCCAATGTAAATAATAATCCATGCAACTACATGTATAGAAACATATAACCACCACATTGGTTTATAATTTAAATTGAATGCCCATAAAACTGCATTTGGTGTAGTCTTCCATTGTCTAATTATAAACTAAAAACAACAAATCCATAATAAGTTAAACAAATTATTATTAATACTACTTACTAGTAAAACACCTGAAGTAGTAATTATATAAATGGAGCGATGAATAACTTGAAATCCATGAATTTCAAAAGCTTCTTTCACCCTTCTAGACGCCAATAACGAATGTTGAATAATAAATAATGACAATAGAATCATATTTATTAATAATGCCCATGTTGTCATCAACTCTGGTTCTTAAACCACAAGTAAAGAATTTTTAAACAGATTTACCGAATTTAATAAGCTATTTTATTTTAATGTGATAGAAATTCAATAAAACCAAATCAACTTCAAATATAATATTACGGGATTTTTAATATAAAGTAAGTCAATATAGTATCGCATTCTTTTACCTTTTAAGTACGGCTCTAATTTTGGAGGAACAGATAAAAAATAAGTTAACTCAGTGATCATATAAAAAGTTAATAACATTCCAAATCCGCTTAAAATTAGTTGAAATAAACGAGATAATTGTAGTTTTGCAGACATTTTAATACAATTTTAATGTTTACATAAATAAATGTTTAGATTACGGGGCTATGAAAAATGACATAATCTTAAAAATAAATATGACGGAAGAAACAACCAAATTGACAGTTTAGTAAGTCAAGGTCGTTACTCTTTTTTGTTCCATCACACGCAGAACTACATAAATGTACAAATTGTTCTGTGGTGAAAAACAGTATTCTGTGTAAGAGTGACAATCTAAATGGATTTGACAGATATTCAGATTTTGAATTAATTAAATTTATAAATTTACCAAATTTCAGATAAATACATTTCTTTTTTTATTATGTATGTTTGTGTAGGTAAATTTAAAAAATAACAACTTATCAGATCAGTAAAATTTGCAAAAATAATACTATTTGTAAGTCAAATAATGTCAGTCACTCATTGTTTTATATTTTAGATAACCAGCGAATTTTAGCCCCATTTTCGAGTTAAAAAATCTTTTTTACTATTTTATTTATGAATGTATTTTCTTGGTTCGTAATGATTTTAATTTGACACTTTTGATAGTTCACGTTTTGCACGTCATTTGTTGTGGCCATTTTGATAATTCAGATCTACGCTTTAAAAGTGAAATATATAGAATTTAATGAAGTTAAATAACGTCAAACATTTAATTTCATAGGTGTTTTTAATTAAACAATAATTAATGCTTTTGTGATACATTATATCGGAATTAGTTTCTTATTTTGTCTTTCTCTTGTTTTAAGTAACAAGATGATTGAATTGACTGTTAAAACTTTGGATTCTCAAAACCATCAGTTCACCGTAGAAGATGATGTAAGTATAACTTTATTACAATATTATGAAGTTTTGTTTCTACATATCATAATAAAGAAATTATTAAAAGATAACTCTACGGGAAATAGGTGGAACAAAAGTAACACAATGACAGGCTATTTATATTAAAGTTTGTAATATTCATTGCATTCATTTCTTTGTGATAAATGGCAACAAGAAATTATCATACTTTTATTTAATTGTGGAATATCCATTTGTTTTAATCTGTCAATTTTTTACTAATAAAATCATTTGAATACAATAGCCAAATTAGATGTTAGAATAGGCATATTTAACTCTTAACTCATTTATAACATTTATGACCAGTTAGTGAGGAATGCTATGGGGGGCATGCAATAATAGCATTTAAAAATGCTGTAATTAAGTCATACCTATCAAGTTCAGATAAAATTTACATGTTTGTAGATTAATATGCAATGTTAAACTGAAATAAATGTATTTATATTCTTTTTTTTTAGTTCAGTATAACCATAATTGTATTTTTTTTTTTAATTCTAGATTACAGTTGAACAATTTAAAGTCAAGATTGCAGATACTGTAAATATTGCTGCAGATACACAGCGTATTATCTATTGTGGAAGAGTTTTGCAAGATAACTCAAAATTAGCTGATTATGGTAAGTATTTATAATAGATAACTCATACTTTTTGTCTTTGGATATGATAAAAAATGACATTCTATGAGTTTAATTGCAGAATCTGAAACAAATTGAAGAATAAATAAATTCAGAAAAATAAATATTTTTTGTATTCAATATTTTCAACTATATTTATATCCAATAGACAATACATTCAGTAAAATTCTTTGTACAAAGACTTATTATTTTATGTTCTAATAGATGTTAATGGGAAAGTTGTCCATTTGGTTCAAAGACCACCACCAGGCACTACACCAAGATCTAATAGTAGATCTGCTTCACCTCAACCTGAACGTAGAGGATTTAGAGGTTTTCGTGGTTTAGAACAAGGCAATGCAATGTATTTGGGTTCCATGGCTTTTCCTGGAAATTTGATGGAATCTCAAGGAATTGTTCCACCACCCCCAACACACAGTCTTTCTGGTAGTCGTTTAAATGTTGCAAGGAGGTAAGCCACATAATATATTTAGTATTAAAATTTTAATTTTTGTTCATATATAACATTGTTTGTTTAGAATGCTGAGAAGAGCAGAAGCAGTTATACAAATGCTTGAGAATCCATCTAACAGATCCCAAGATCAACCAGCTTCTGAAGAAAATCAAGAAGATGAAGAAGTAACTCCTGTTATTGAAGCAAGAGTTATTGTACCAAATAATATTGAACCAATTGATGAAGTTTTAAATGCTGTTCAAAACACTTTATTGAATGCTTCCAATAATGCCAGGTAAAACTTAAATTATCTCTTTAATAATGTGTAACATTATTTAATTGGTCTTTCAGTGCTCAAACAAGTAGCAGACCTTCTTCACTACCCAGTTCTTCAGAAGCGACCCCTGCAGGTGCAACTCCTAGATCCTCATCAACAGAGAACTTAACAACTGAACCTAGAGCTACTACTAATGGATTTCCTGAGTAAGTTTTTTTCACTGCACTGTTTAGAATACATTTGTGTAAATACCACAATTTACCTAAAAAATCATTCATTTTTGTTGTAGAAATGCTTCAAGAACAGTTGAAATGTCAGAATTGTTAACAATGTTAGGACAGTTACAAGTGAGATTTGCACCATTCTTGGAAAGATATCAAACTTTTATGAGGGAAGATCCTGAAGTAACTGCAGATGTAAGTTTAAGATTATTCCAATTAAAGGCATATTTTTGTAACCGTTTCATTTTAGAATCAGAGATCGACGCAAACTATGCTAAATCGAGTATCAGAAGTCATGCATTTCTTGGGCCACGCTTATCATTCTCTTAGCGATTTAATAATAAGAGTAAGAACGCCACCGCCTAGGCCGTTACTCTGTCGACCGATCCTCATCCAACATTCTGCCGTTGTCCAAACGGGAATTCCAATACAAGTTGAGGTAATAGAGGTAATTTTGTGATTAAATTTTGACAGGATAAACACAAAACATTTTATAGCTAACCAAAAATAAATTTTCCATAATTTAGGCACAGATTAATTTATCAGCCGATCGCATTCCTCAATCTGCCACAACAACCAATGCCACCACTTTGGGGGAAGAATCAAACAACACGTCGGCTACTACGACGACGACTTCGTCACCAACTACTAATGCCCCTGTTTCTTCCACCAATACAAGACCGACGATTTCTATTCAACCAGGTAAATCGTGATTCAAAGCAAATCCAACTAATTTAAAAGCTCCAGGTGCCTTGGAGGCACCTGGATTCTGTATTCTTGGTAACCTGTCTCCACATCTTCCAGTCCTTTGCTTTTTTCTCAAATTTCCGGTACCTTTATCTATTTTTTTCCACCCTTTTATCCTCTTTCTGCAGCTTCGCCATTCTAGCATTCAGATTACATGTCCAAACCAACTCACTCTTTGTGTCCCAATTTCGTCTGTAATTGGTCTTCGGTATAGTTCCTCTAATTATGTCTTAATTCTCTGTCATCTGCTTTTATTCCTACATTACAATCCTAGACAAATACCTGGTTAAAGTCTCAAACTTTATACATTTTAATCATTACTTAAAACTTAGATAACAAATTTAAAAATAGATAAATAAATTACAAAATAATGTGTATTGATAATGATGAGAGAGGCAGATGTAGAATCTGTCAGGTAGATTAATGGGCGGTAACATGTGGGCGGTAACATGGAATTTATAGTTTCAACGGAAACTGGCCCTAGCCATGTCAGGTTATTTTCGTTTACCACGACCGTTTAACGATCGTCGTTGGTCATCCTATTGGTTATCATGCGGATAATTATGGTTTTATTGACAGCAGCTTGAAAGAGTTGGACTGTGGATGCCTCATAATTTGACGAGTCGTTTGCTGGTTTTAAGTATTTCTAAGTGTGACCCGGACTGGAACAGTGCTAGAATGTTCATCATTGATTGAGATATAATAAACAAGGAGATGCTGCTGCTGCTCCCATTTACGATAATTTATAAATAATGGTATCACTAGAAGGAGCTTATTGTAGTATCAATATGGTGGTATGATCAGAGCAGGATTAAGTGAAATTTTGCAGTATCAATGATTGGGTTTATAACTAAATTGTATTATCTGTATTCTTTTTATTTTTTAACATTTAATTTCTCCTTTAAAGAGAGTAAGTTTGTTATGTATAGCTATATCTATCTTGAAAACGTTCTACAGGACGTTTTTTCCACATCCTGCGAATATAATTGCCTATCCCTATTTAACTTTCATGATGTAGGTGTGCACTAAGAAAGGATTTTCCCAAATTCCTTACCAAAGTGGGTGACATGGGGAATAAAAGTTTGTATGAAACTCCTTCAGAATTCAGATGCGCCATCATTGTCAACTGCATTTTTACCCAAAGTAGCGGGTAAAAGCTACAAGTGTTGACATAATAATGATAGTGACAGTTTATCTCCTAATATCCCTAATTGCTGATAAAACTCTACCCCTCCTTTTAGAGCCTCTAATCTAACTCAATCTGCACTACATTTTTAGAGTAGGAAAGGATCAAACTCTGTATGGAGTTGATCTCTAATTTCCTTTTATCTAGTTGAATATGATTTTATTTACTTTTTTAGGTTTTGTTGGATTGCCATTTTTACCAAATGCAGCAATGAGGGTGCAATCGTTTCCCGTCGAAATTCGCACCGTAAGATCCGTCAACCAACCTAGAGGACCACAGACTAATACGACTGAAAGCACCCCAACTTCTTCCTCCACAAATACCACCGATACTCCCACTACTAACAGTACTAACAACACAACAAATAATCCAGAAAATCCCCAATCCGGTTCGTTCAATTTCAACAATCCTAACGTAGAATTTTTCATGGAAGTTATACCAGAAGGTATTAGAATTGATTCTTTGGAGACGACGGTTGTCGGTTCTAATCAGGCTAATGATTGTAAGTTATGTGCTTTTGGTTCGTTTAATTTCGGTCGGTTTGCTTGCTTGCATCTTTTTACCATCGAAACTCGTTATATTTGTATCTAATGTAATTTTCAGTGTTACGAGGTGCTCTTAACGGACCGCCTCCGGAATTTTTGCAGTCTCTAATGCAAATGGCCGGACAAATAATTAATCGTAACATGCAAAATCCCACGACCACCGAGTCTACTCAACAAAGTTCTACTAGTTCGGGTCAGACGACTGCACCGACGCCCAGTCAGAGTACCCAAGCCAGGGTAAATTCTCAAACAAACTCTACAACTGCCACCCATACCAGGTCTACTTCAAGGCCACATGTGCACTTAGCACAACAAGCCATGCAAGGTATACGTAAGTTAATAACGTCTGCAGTTGTTTAATATATTAACGAGGTAAATCTTGTGTGTACTTAATTTATTTTTCTAGGTGGTTTCGATCCGTTTCTACCCTGCAACTCCCATCACATTTCAAGAAGGAGACTTCAACCTCAATCTTCAACAGTTCCATTAACTACCACGACTTCTAACCCCCCGCCTACATCCACCACATCTTCAAACGAAGAAAACCCGGTCGGGTCTGGAGATCAAAGAAACGCCCGACACAATCTTATGAATTTATTGAACGGTGTCTTTGATTCGCTCAGAGCCGGACCGGATGCGAGAAGGACTGCCGAACCGGAAGTTAGAAACTCTTCAAGTACTCCTTCGTCTAATTCCTCTAACGGGGATCACATCGTGTTTGGATTGCAAAATTTGGCTTCAATAAGTTCTTTATTTTCAAATATGCAAGGTGGTCTAGTAAGGAAATTCGATTCATTTAATCTATTTGACTTGATTGATTGTTTTTTTTTTTATTAGAATTTACCGGATCTGTTGCGTCAGGGTCCGACCTTGGATCAACTGCTTCGTCAATTTCAAGATGAACAATATGTACCAGGCGAAAGTATCATCATCGATTTGTTAATGCTTTTTATAAGAAATCTCACATTAATGTAAGTAATTGAATTATTTAAAGTATAATAATAATCTATTTTATTTCAGGATAAGTTTAATTAATAGTTTGTTCCCAGAAACAGTGGTACAAATTAAAACTTTGCTTTTTGTCACTAACTGTCCAATCAACTTTCACCTACCAACTTCAAGTTGACTATGTATAAAATTGTTTTGATTTTTTCGAAAAAAAGGCATTCCTAAACTTTTCATTCTTCCCAAGCTAATATAAAGCGTGTTAAAAACAAATTTATTTATTTTTTCTGCTATTTTGGGGTAAATTGAGAAATTTTTGACCCAAAACAATGATGGATCCATTTTTCCAAAATCGTATTTGGCAGCAGAACTATTTTTAATAGCAAAGGCTTCCTCTTGAAGTATTTCTGGCAGTGTATCTACATTAACATGGAATGCATCCGTCGCCAATCGACGGCATCCTGTCTTGAATTGTTTCTTTTTGAATATATCGTACGTAACTCATAAGAAGCTTCTAGTAGTTTTAGGTTTGACTCGGCAAAAGAGCCAGAACTGTCCAACTGTTCGAACTTAACCACACTGGCAGCTAGCGCCCCCCTTTAAAGGTCTCTACGCCTCCCCACACTTTGAAAACTACTGATCTAGGTCAATCTGACTCCACTTGATCACGCCCATAGTATATGTGATGATGGGAATCACGTATGTGTTGACAGCTGCGGTTAAGTTTCTTGAGTTGAGTGAAGATTTCAGTACCTGTTTAAGCCTCTGTGTAAACTCGGTCTTATTATTATTATTATTATTTTAGAGATATAATTACACTCTATAATGGAAATGTGGAACCCGTAAATAGGAATGTTGGGGAAATTCAAAATTTCGTCAGAACTAGGATATGTGATGGCGATACTTCACCTGCAGGTATAAATAGAGGCGTCGAGAGAATCATAACCGAAATGCAACCATTTTTAAATAATTTTGTAAGTGTGGTACTATAAATTTAAGACATATTTATAATATTCAAATAAAGAAATAGAAACTGTAAATTTACGATGAAATGTTTTTAGAGTTCCTTGCAAGTTCGAAACGACATAGACATGGTTAGATCTGCCGAACAATTATTTAGACAAAGATTACCAAATATAATAAACATAGCGGCCAATTTAAATACCATCAGCACCCGTATTCTAATAGATCAATGTTTGACAACGGCTAAACAGCTCTTAGCTTTGACACTTCTTGCCAGCGCTAATGCACAAAGAGGCGTCGAACAAATTTACGAACAGATAATGGTAAATCATTTTGCATATACTTTTACATTGAAATATTTTTTTTATTGTAATATTTTCTTCCAGGCTCATTTTATGAGAGATGTTCCTCAAGATATTCAAAATTGGACTATGATGACGAGTTTAGTACAGTTAAGACAAATCGTGTCGAATTTGAGT
Source organism: Ophraella communa (assembly GCA_035357415.1). Taxonomy (NCBI): domain Eukaryota; kingdom Metazoa; phylum Arthropoda; class Insecta; order Coleoptera; family Chrysomelidae; genus Ophraella; species Ophraella communa. The sequence goes on from CM068983.1 coordinate 24,920,908, forward strand.
GTACCAGAACGACTTCTGCAACCGTATATAGTTCATAGGTCGGATCAGTCGATTCTAGCTCAAAATAACGAAGAACCGATGGCGCAAAATGAACCCGAAGAACCAGAGGTGGGTCGGTGTTTTAAATTTTTGTCATACTGTATTGAGGTTGTGGATATTCACAATAGAATACGGAATAAATTAAAAACATGCAAATAAAACGTAAGAAGAAAAAATAAAATTGCGGAAAATCTGTATGTGTAGGTTGGGGTTCTTTTATGTTGGATAGTTCACTAAGGTATTACTTTATCTTGTTGCTTTATTTATTTATTTATGTGCTTTACTAGGTTTGTCCCTATGATGTGATTGTGTGATTTCATTAGGTCTAAACAGCGATAGATAGTGACATCTTCGCAACATGTAGTGTAGGAGCTCTTTTTGTGGTTTTCGTCTTATTTGGATTTGCTGATAGTGAGTAGTCCTCTCACCATACTTTGAGTGCTCCTGTTTTCTGTCTTCCATGAAAATAGTCATGTCATCAACGTAGGTTATTTTGCACCAATTTTGTCTGTTTAAAGTAGTGCTGATAACACTGTGGGCAGCCTCTCACTGCCTTATCTTTGACCCGTACATCATTGAAATTTATTTCACTTTCTATATTTGAAAGTATCAGCATACTAGATTAGAATGACCCCTATCTGATCTTAAGGAAGGTAGTTTAGAATGTTTGTTCTGTATTTGGATACCCCAAAAGTGGACTCATCTTCAAAGACATTATGTCACCACAAACTGGAGAACTGTATTTAAAGAAACAGCTTGTTTATGGCCTCTTGTGGAGAAATAACTAGCGCTACTGGTTCACCACCAGCTTACCCAGTGGTCATTCAGCTTTCAGTATTTAATTTGGCGCCCAACGTGGAGCCCTGCATACTGTTTTACATGTCTAAGATTTATACACTTTCCTCTTTTCAATTTTTTTGTTTTTGTTTTTTAGTTAATGGAAATAGAAGTTCAAGAGGCAAGAACTGAAATTAGTCCGCCAAATATATTAAACGATCCTGAACCGATACCGAACGTTGTATTAGGTTCAGAATCTTGGCATAGTCAAGTTCCAGAGGTATTTTCGTTATTTTTATTTATTATTTAGTTGGTATAAATGATATTTATATTTCAGGATTGGGTTCCTATTATAACTAGAGATGCGCAAAAGCAGAGGAGACAGAATCCTCAAGGACCTTTCAGCGACGCTTATCTCTCGGGTATGCCGAGTAAAAGAAGAAAAATCGTCACGAATTCTAAACCTCACGGTAGTTTGTCGCAAGTTATTACAGGTATGAAAGTAGTTTAAATGTTGGTGGTTAGGTTCGACGTGGTTATTTTCAATTTTAGATAGTGTGAGACAAGCTGTATCTGCGAGTGGACTAACGTCGGTGGCGCCGCTAGAAGTAGTAGCTCAAGCGGCCGGAGGATCGACGGAAATACAAAATGCTTATAGAAATTTATTACGTTCGACCGTTCAGTCAAATCTTAAGGATAACGAAGATTTTCTTCCAGAAAGATATCCAAACGTTTCGAATTATTTTAATAGTGGATCACAATGATAACTAAGTATACTTATATAACTTAATGATTGGTTGTATATTTTTGTTTATTAAAAAAAAAATAATAAATTATATAAAACTTTAGAAATCAAAAGCCTTTTTTTCTATGTTGCCATTAGTGCAATAAAACATTGTCCATGTGGAGCATACTTTAAATTTGAATCAATGTAGGTGTTCAACAACTTTAAGTTTAAGGAACAATTAATATCATTGAGTAAGTGACGTTTATTCACACGTTGACTTATATTAACAAACTATAAAAATTTTTTTATATAAAAAATTAAACATCGCATAACCATTTACTTTAAAGGTGCGTTCAAAGCACTTCCGAACTCTCAACACTTTAACTCTTAAGACTTATTATTTTTGACAGACAATATTAACACGTTCGTAGACAGTTTTATATTGCGTGTGGTTCCTAAATGGACAGTTTTTTATAAATACCTTTCGGTTACAGGACAAAATAATTTAGGTCGGCAACACTGCACTGTCAACTTCGTCTAAATATCAATACAGTTGAAATGCCCGCGTTATCGTTGGCGTGGAGCATTGACCATTCCAGAATGACGTCATTGACGGTCGGCCATGTTTGCTGGGTGGCATACAAACTCATTAATTCCATTTGTTTATACAGAGTTTTGCACTTTTTGCAATTTCTTGAATAGATCCAGCTTCATATTGTTTATAAGCTTGGGTGCTTTTATAAGCCTTAAACTGCTGTCCAGTAAAAAAGCTGTGAGACAATAATAAATAGTTCATAAGGTCTACTATTGTAATATTTGGCACTAACATTATATCTAACTTGCAATCTGTGAGAGGGATTGCGTATGGGTCGATATTATCAACAATTTTAATTTTTTCGTCATACCGACTCTTAACATCGCCACTAAGGGATGTATAGTAGTCACTACGAGACATTTTAACAAAAAAATATCACTAAAAACAGGAAAAAACGCTAAAAACAAATTGAAAACAGACAAAACACACGTAAGCAATACGGAGAAAGTCAGACTGTGTGCCACCCAGAGAAAATGGCAGATCTTGTCAAAGTCACGTGTTCTGGAATGGTCAATTGTCTCAGATTGATGTGCTTTGGTTAGGTTAGGTTAGGTTAAGTTAGAACAAAATTTATCTTCGGTTAGAACAAATTTATCTTAGGTTAGAACAAAATTTATTTTCGGTTAGAACAAAATTTATCTTTGGTTAGAACAAACTTACAGTCGACAGAAGCAAACATGGTCCGCGGGAAATATGCCAACTAATTTCAAGGTTATCACAATCAGCCAATCACGAGCCAATGTTAACGATAATATCAATTTTAGTGGCTGCATAAGTGAGATGAAAATACAACTACAGCGACAAGGACACGCCCACCCAGGTTAGGTTAGGTTAGGTTAGGTAAGGTTAGGTTAGGTTAGGTTAGGTTAGGTTAGGTTAGGTTAGGTTAGGTTAGGTTAGGTTAGGTTAGGTTAGGTTAGGTTAGGTTAGGTTAGGTTAGGTTAGGTTAGGTTAGGTTAATACTTGGGAGTGCATTTTGATAAGAGATGTGTGTTCACCAAACATGTCGAATACGCATGTGCACGAGCAGTAGACAGGGCAAGTCAGTTGGCGAGACTGATGCCCAATGTCGGAGGGCCGAGTGAGGAAAAAAGAAAAGTCATCAATGAGGTGTTACACTCCATACTGTTGTATGGGGCGCCAGTATGGCACCCGGTGTTAATGATAAATAAATATAGGGCGAAATTAGTGAGTGCCCAAAGACAAGGGCTCCTGAGGGTTGCGTCAGCGTATAGAACGACGTCTAGCGAGGCCCTTCAGGTTATCACTGGGGTGGTCCCGATCGACTTGTTAGTGCTTGAAAGGAAAAGGGTCTTTGAGGCCGCTGTAGAAGGTCAGGGGGTCGAAGAGGCAAGGAAGAGTGCGCGAGAGGAAAGCTTAAGGGTATGGCAAGAGCGATGGATTCAGGAAACGGGTAAGGCAGGGTGGACAAAACGGCTAATCAAGGATGTAAAGGAGTGGTACAGCTGCAAGCACAGGCAGCTCGACTACTGGATTAGCCAGGCTCTGACAGGTCACGGTAGCTTCAAAAGGTACACTCACAAAATCGGGAAAGACAACGATGATCGATGTTTGTATTGTGGGCTGGAGGATACAGTACAGCACACAATATTTCAATGTGTAAGATGGACGGCGGATAGGTCTAGCGCATACCGAAAGCTTGGGTATGAGCTGTGCCCTGAAACAATAGTCGGGGCAATGTGTAAGGATAGAGACACATGGGTAGTAGTCCAGCACATGCTACGGACTATCGTGAGAAAAAAAGAAGAAGAGGAAAGGGAGGAGCAGAGTCGGCGAGGCCAAAGGGAGTTATAGTCAACAGCGAAAGGCAAGGTGGAAGACAACAGTGGAAAAGTCGCTTCTCTTTTCAGATAACAACTCTGAGGGAGAAAGTAATAACGGGTAGAATAGTAGGTAAAAAAAATGCCGCCGGGCTGATGAGATACCAAATTTGGTCATTCCAGTACCGGAGAGAGCAATCGCAGGGGTTTTAGTTGGTATGCGGGCATAGCCTGGAGTCCAACACTGTCATGGAAGTGAAGAACCATGTCGTGCGTAACTGCATTTCCCCTGCACTAAAAAAAAAAAGGTTAGGTTAGGTTAGGTTAGTGTTGTGTTGTAGTTGTGTTGTGCTGTGTTGTGCTTGTGCTGTGCTGTGCTGTGCTGTGCTGTGCTGTGCTGTGCTGTGCTGTGCTGTGCTGTGCTGTGCTGTGCTGTGCTGGTGCTGTGCTGTGCTGTGCTGTGCTGTGCTGTGCTGTGCTGTGCTGTGCTGTGCTGTGCTGTGCTGTGCTGTGCTGTGCTGTGCTGTGCTGTGCTGTGCTGTGCTGTGCTGTGCTGTGCTGTGCTGTGCTGTGCTGTGCTGTGCTGTGCTGTGCTGTGCTGTGCTGTGCTGTGCTGTGCTGTGCTGTGCTGTGCTGTGCTGTGCTGTGCTGTGCTGTGCTGTGCTGTGCTGTGCTGTGCAGGCCAGTGTGCTGTGCTGTGCTGTGCTGTGCTGTGCTGTGCTGTGCTGTGCTGTGCTGTGCTGTGCTGTGCTGTGCTGTGCTGTGCTGTGCTGTGCTGTGCTGTGCTGTGCTGTGCTGTGCTGTGCTGTGCTGTGCTGTGCTGTGCTGTGCTGTGCTGTGCTGTGCTGTGCTGTGCTGTGCTGTGCTGTGCTGTGCTGTGCTGTGCTGTGCTGTGCTGTGCTGTGCTGTGCTGTGCTGTGCTGTGCTGTGCTGTGCTGTGCTGTGCTGTGCTGTGCTGTGCTGTGCTGTGCTGTGCTGTGCTGTGCTGTGCTGTGCCAGGCTGTGCTGTGCTGTGCTGTGCTGTGCTGTGCTGTGCTGTGCTGTGCTGTGCTGTGCTGTGCTGTGCTGTGCTGTGCTGTGCTGTGCTGTGCTGTGCTGTGCTGTGCTGTGCTGTGCTGTGCTGTGCTGTGCTGTGCTGTGCTGTGCTGTGCTGTGCTGTGCTGTGCTGTGCTGTGCTGTGCTGTGCTGTGCTGTGCTGTGCTGTGCTGTGCTGTGCTGTGCTGTGCTGTGCTGTGCTGTGCTGTGCTGTGCTGTGCTGTGCTGTGCTGTGCTGTGCTGTGCTGTGCTGTGCTGTGCTGTGCTGTGCTGTGCTGTGCTGTGCTGTGCTGTGCTGTGCTGTGCTGTGCTGTGCTGTGCTGTGCTGTGCTGTGCTGTGCTGTGCTGTGCTGTGCTGTGCTGTGCTGTGCTGTGCTGTGCTGTGCTGTGCTGTGCTGTGCTTGTGCTGTGCTGTGCTGTGCTGTGCTGTGCTGTGCTGTGCTGTGCTGTGCTGTGCTGTGCTGTGCTGTGCTGTGCTGTGCTGTGCTGTGCTGTGCTGTGCTGTGCTGTGCTGTGCTGTGCTGTGCTGTGCTGTGCTGTGCTGTGCTGTGCTGTGCTGTGCTGTGCTGTGCTGTGCTGTGCTGTGCTGTGCTGTGCTGTGCTGTGCTGTGCTGTGCTGTGCTGTGCTGTGCTGTGCCAGGCTGTGCTGTGCTGTGCTGTGCTGTGCTGTGCTGTGCTGTGCTGTGCTGTGCTGTGCAGCTGTGCTGTGCTGTGCTGTGCTGTGCTGTGCTGTGCTGTGCTGTGCTGTGCTGTGCTGTGCTGTGCTGTGCTGTGCTGTGCTGTGCTGTGCTGTGCTGTGCTGTGCTGTGCTGTGCTGTGCTGTGCTGTGCTGTGCTGTGCTGTGCTGTGCTGTGCTGTGCTGTGCTGTGCTGTGCTGTGCTGTGCTGTGCTGTGCTGTGCTGTGCTGTGCTGGTGCTGTGCTGTGCTGTGCTGTGCTGCTGTGCTGTGCTGTGCTGTGCTGTGCTGTGCTGTGCTGTGCTGTGCTGTGCTGTGCTGTGCTGTGCTGTGCTGTGCTGTGCTGTGCTGTGCTGTGCTGTGCTGTGCTGTGCTGTGCTGTGCTGTGCTGTGCTGTGCTGTGCTGTGCTGTGCTGTGCTGTGCTGTGCTGTGCTGTGCTGTGCTGTGCTGTGCTGTGCTGTGCTGTGCTGTGCTGTGCTGTGCTGTGCTGTGCTGTGCTGTGCTGTGCTGTGCCAGTGCTGTGCTGTGCTGTGCTGTGCTGTGCTGTGCTGTGCTGTGCTGTGCTGTGCTGTGCTGTGCTGTGCTGTGCTGTGCTGTGCTGTGCTGTGCTGTGCTGTGCTGTGCTGTGCTGTGCTGTGCTGTGCTGTGCTGTGCTGTGCTGTGCTGTGCTGTGCTGTGCTGTGCTGTGCTGTGCTGTGCTGTGCTGTGCTGTGCTGTGCTGTGCTGTGCTGTGCTGTGCTGTGCTGTGCTGTGCTGTGCTGTGCTGTGCTGTGCTGTGCTGTGCCAGTGCTGTGCTGTGCTGTGCTGTGCTGTGCTGTGCTGTGCTGTGCTGTGCTGTGCTGTGCTGTGCTGTGCTGTGCTGTGCTGTGCTGTGCTGTGCTGTGCTGTGCTGTGCTGTGCTGTGCTGTGCTGTGCTGTGCTGTGCTGTGCTGTGCTGTGCTGTGCTGTGCTGTGCTGTGCTGTGCTGTGCTGTGCTGTGCTGTGCTGTGCTGTGCTGTGCTGTGCTGTGCTGTGCTGTGCTGTGCTGTGCTGTGCTGTGCTGTGCTGTGCTGTGCTGTGCTGTGCTGTGCTGTGCTGTGCTGTGCTGTGCTGTGCTGTGCTGTGCTGTGCTGTGCTGTGCTGTGCTGTGCTGTGCTGTGCTGTGCTGTGCTGTGCTGTGCTGTGCTGTGCTGTGCTGTGCTGTGCTGTGCTGTGCTGTGCTGTGCTGTGCTGTGCTGTGCTGTGCTGTGCTGTGCTGTGCTGTGCTGTGCTGTGCTGTGCTGTGCTGTGCTGTGCTGTGCTGTGCTGTGCTGTGCTGTGCTGTGCTGTGCTGTGCTGTGCTGTGCTGTGCTGTGCTGTGCTGTGCTGTGCTGTGCTGTGCTGTGCTGTGCTGTGCTGTGCTGTGCTGTGCTGTGCTGTGCTGTGCTGTGCTGTGCTGTGCTGTGCTGTGCTGTGCTGTGCTGTGCTGTGCTGTGCTGTGCTGTGCTGTGCTGTGCTGTGCTGTGCTGTGCTGTGCTGTGCTGTGCCAGTGCTGTGCTGTGCTGTGCTGTGCTGTGCTGTGCTGTGCTGTGCTGTGCTGTGCTGTGCTGTGCTGTGCTGTGCTGTGCTGTGCTGTGCTGTGCTGTGCTGTGCTGTGCTGTGCTGTGCTGTGCTGTGCTGTGCTGTGCTGTGCTGTGCTGTGCTGTGCTGTGCTGTGCTGTGCTGTGCTGTGCTGTGCTGTGCTGTGCTGTGCTGTGCTGTGCTGTGCTGTGCTGTGCTGTGCTGTGCTGTGCTGTGCTGTGCTGTGCTGTGCTGTGCTGTGCTGTGCTGTGCTGTGCTGTGCTGTGCTGTGCTGTGCTGTGCTGTGCTGTGCTGTGCTGTGCTGTGCTGTGCTGTGCTGTGCTGTGCTGTGCCAGTTGTGCTGTGCTGTGCTGTGCTGTGCTGTGCTGTGCTGTGCTGTGCTGTGCTGTGCTGTGCTGTGCTGTGCTGTGCTGTGCTGTGCTGTGCTGTGCTGTGCTGTGCTGTGCTGTGCTGTGCTGTGCTGTGCTGTGCTGTGCTGTGCTGTGCTGTGCTGTGCTGTGCTGTGCTGTGCTGTGCTGTGCTGTGCTGTGCTGTGCTGTGCTGTGCTGTGCTGTGCTGTGCTGTGCTGTGCTGTGCTGTGCTGTGCTGTGCTGTGCTGTGCTGTGCTGTGCTGTGCTGTGCTGTGCTGTGCTGTGCTGTGCTGTGCTGTGCTGTGCTGTGCTGTGCTGTGCTGTGCTGTGCTGTGCTGTGCTGTGCTGTGCTGTGCTGTGCTGTGCTGTGCTGTGCTGTGCTGTGCTGTGCTGTGCTGTGCTGTGCTGTGCTGTGCTGTGCTGTGCTGTGCTGTGCTGTGCTGTGCTGTGCTGTGCTGTGCTGTGCTGTGCTGTGCTGTGCTGTGCTGTGCTGTGCTGTGCTGTGCTGTGCTGTGCTGTGCTGTGCTGTGCTGTGCTGTGCTGTGCTGTGCTGTGCTGTGCTGTGCTGTGCTGTGCTGTGCTGTGCTGTGCTGTGCTGTGCTGTGCTGTGCTGTGCTGTGCTGTGCTGTGCTGTGCTGTGCTGTGCTGTGCTGTGCTGTGCTGTGCTGTGCTGTGCTGTGCTGTGCTGTGCTGTGCTGTGCTGTGCTGTGCTGTGCTGTGCTGTGCTGTGCTGTGCTGTGCTGTGCTGTGCTGTGCTGTGCTGTGCTGTGCTGTGCTGTGCTGTGCTGTGCTGTGCTGTGCTGTGCTGTGCTGTGCTGTGCTGTGCTGTGCTGTGCTGTGCTGTGCTGTGCTGTGCTGTGCTGTGCTGTGCTGTGCTGTGCTGTGCTGTGCTGTGCTGTGCTGTGCTGTGCTGTGCTGTGCTGTGCTGTGCTGTGTGCTGTGCTGTGCTGTGCTGTGCTGTGCTGTGCTGTGCTGTGCTGTGCTGTGCTGTGCTGTGCTGTGCTGTGCTGTGCTGTGCTGTGCTGTGCTGTGCTGTGCTGTGCTGTGCTGTGCTGTGCTGTGCTGTGCTGTGCTGTGCTGTGCTGTGCTGTGCTGTGCTGTGCTGTGCTGTGCTGTGCTGTGCTGTGCTGTGCTGTGCTGTGCTGTGCTGTGCTGTGCTGTGCTGTGCTGTGCTGTGCTGTGCTGTGCTGTGCTGTGCTGTGCTGTGCTGTGCTGTGCTGTGCTGTGCTGTTGTGCTGTGCTGTGCTGTGCTGTGCTGTGCTGTGCTGTGCTGTGCTGTGCTGTGCTGTGCTGTGCTGTGCTGTGCTGTGCTGTGCTGTGCTGTGCTGTGCTGTGCTGTGCTGTGCTGTGCTGTGCTGTGCTGTGCTGTGCTGTGCTGTGCTGTGCTGTGCTGTGCTGTGCTGTGCTGTGCTGTGCTGTGCTGTGCTGTGCTGTGCTGTGCTGTGCTGTGCTGTGCTGTGCTGTGCTGTGCTGTGCTGTGCTGTGCTGTGCTGTGCTGTGCTGTGCTGTGCTGTGCTGTGCTGTGCTGTGCTGTGCTGTGCTGTGCTGTGCTGTGCTGTGCTGTGCTGTGCTGTGCTGTGCTGTGCTGTGCTGTGCCAGGCTGTGCTGTGCTGTGCTGTGCCAGGCCAGGCTGTGCTGTGCCAGGTGTGCTGTGCTGTGCTGTGCTGTGCTGTGCTGTGCTGTGCTGTGCTGTGCTGTGCTGTGCTGTGCTGTGCTGTGCTGTGCTGTGCTGTGCTGTGCTGTGCTGTGCTGTGCCAGTGCTGTGCTGTGCTGTGCTGTGCTGTGCTGTGCTGCTGCTGTGCTGTGCTGTGCTGTGCTGTGCTGTGCTGTGCTGTGCTGTGCTGTGTCAGCCAGCTGTGCTGTGCTGTGCTGTGCTGTGCTGTGCTGTGCTGTGCTGTGCTGTGCTGTGCTGTGCTGTGCTGTGCTGTGCTGTGCTGTGCTGTGCTGTGCTGTGCTGTGCTGTGCTGTGCTGTGCTGTGCTGTGCTGTGCTGTGCTGTGCTGTGCTGTGCTGTGCTGTGCTGTGCTGTGCTGTGCTGTGCTGTGCTGTGCTGTGCTGTGCTGTGCTGTGCTGTGCTGTGCTGTGCTGTGCTGTGCTGTGCTGGTGCTGTGCTGTGCTGTGCTGTGCTGTGCTGTGCTGTGCTGTGCTGTGCTGTGCTGTGCTGTGCTGTGCTGTGCTGTGCTGTGCTGTGCTGTGCTGTGCTGTGCTGTGCTGTGCTGTGCTGTGCTGTGCTGTGCTGTGCTGGTGCTGTGCTGTGCTGTGCTGTGCTGTGCTGTGCTGTGCTGTGCTGTGCTGTGCTGTGCTGTGCTGTGCTGTGCTGTGCTGTGCTGTGCTGTGCTGTGCTGTGCTGTGCTGTGCTGTGCTGTGCTGTGCTGTGCTGTGCTGTGCTGTGCTGTGCTGTGCTGTGCTGTGCTGTGCTGTGCTGTGCTGTGCTGTGCTGTGCTGTGCTGTGCTGTGCTGTGCTGTGCTGTGCTGTGCTGTGCTGTGCTGTGCTGTGCTGTGCTGTGCTGTGCTGTGCTGTGCTGTGCTGTGCTGTGCTGTGCTGTGCTGTGCTGTGCTGTGCTGTGCTGTGCTGTGCTGTGCTGTGCTGTGCTGTGCTGTGCTGTGCTGTGCTGTGCTGTGCTGTGCTGTGCTGTGCTTGTGCTGTGCTGTGCTGTGCTGTGCTGTGCTGTGCTGTGCTGTGCTGTGCTGTGCTGTGCTGTGCTGTGCTGTGCTGTGCCAGTTGTGCTGTGCTGTGCTGTGCTGTGCTGTGCTGTGCTGTGCTGTGCTGTGCCAGCTGTGCTGTGCTGTGCTGTGCTGTGCTGTGCTGTGCTGTGCTGTGCTGTGCTGTGCTGTGCTGTGCTGTGCTGTGCCAGGTGTGCTGTGCTGTGCTGTGCTGTGCTGTGCTGTGCTGTGCTGTGCTGTGCTGTGCTGTGCTGTGCTGTGCTGTGCTGTGCTGTGCTGTGCTGTGCCAGTGCTGTGCTGTGCTGTGCTGTGCTGTGCTGTGCTGTGCTGTGCTGTGCTGTGCTGTGCTGTGCTGTGCTGTGCTGTGCTGTGCTGTGCTGTGCTGTGCTGTGCTGTGCTGTGCTGTGCTGTGCTGTGCTGTGCTGTGCTGTGCTGTGCTGTGCTGTGCTGTGCTGTGCTGTGCTGTGCTGTGCTGTGCTGTGCTGTGCTGTGCTGTGCTGTGCTGTGCTGTGCTGTGCTGTGCTGTGCTGTGCTGTGCTGTGCTGTGCTGTGCTGTGCTGTGCTGTGCTGTGCTGTGCTGTGCTGTGCTGTGCTGTGCTGTGCTGTGCTGTGCTGTGCTGTGCTGTGCTGTGCTGTGCTGTGCTGTGCTGTGCTGTGCTGTGCTGTGCTGTGCTGTGCTGGTGCTGTGCTGTGCTGTGCTGTGCTGTGCTGTGCTGTGCTGTGCTGTGCTGTGCTGTGCTGTGCTGTGCTGTGCTGTGCTGTGCTGTGCTGTGCTGTGCTGTGCTGTGCTGTGCTGTGCTGTGCTGTGCTGTGCTGTGCTGTGCTGTGCTGTGCTGTGCTGTGCTGTGCTGTGCTGTGCTGTGCTGTGCTGTGCTGTGCTGTGCTGTGCTGTGCTGTGCTGTGCTGTGCTGTGCTGTGCTGTGCTGTGCTGTGCTGTGCTGTGCTGTGCTGTGCTGTGCTGTGCTGTGCTGTGCTGTGCTGTGCTGTGCTGTGCTGTGCTGTGCTGTGCCAGGCCAGTGCTGTGCTGTGCTGTGCTGTGCTGTGCTGTGCTGTGCTGTGCTGTGCTGCTGTGCTGTGCTGTGCTGTGCTGTGCTGTGCTGTGCTGTGCTGTGCTGTGCTGTGCTGTGCTGTGCTGTGCTGTGCTGTGCTGTGCTGTGCTGTGCTGTGCCAGGCTGTGCTGTGCTGTGCTGTGCTGTGCTGTGCTGTGCTGTGCCAGGCCAGGCCAGTGCTGTGCTGTGCTGTGCTGTGCTGTGCTGTGCTGTGCTGTGCTGTGCTGTGCTGTGCTGTGCTGTGCTGTGCTGTGCTGTGCTGTGCTGTGCTGTGCTGTGCTGTGCTGTGCTGTGCTGTGCTGTGCTGTGCTGTGCTGTGCTGTGCTGTGCTGTGCTGTGCTGTGCTGTGCTGTGCTGTGCTGTGCTGTGCTGTGCTGTGCTGTGCTGTGCTGTGCTGTGCTGTGCTGTGCTGTGCTGTGCTGTGCTGTGCTGCTGTGCCAGCTGTGCTGTGCTGTGCTGTGCTGTGCTGTGCTGTGCTGTGCTGTGCTGTGCTGTGCTGTGCTGTGCTGTGCTGTGCTGTGCTGTGCTGTGCTGTGCTGTGCTGTGCTGTGCTGTGCTGTGCTGTGCTGTGCTGTGCTGTGCTGTGCTGTGCTGTGCTGTGCTGTGCTGTGCTGTGCTGTGCTGTGCTGTGCTGTGCTGTGCTGTGCTGTGCTGTGCTGTGCTGTGCTGTGCTGTGCTGTGCTGTGCTGTGCTGTGCTGTGCTGTGCTGTGCTGTGCTGTGCTGTGCTGTGCTGTGCTGTGCTGTGCTGTGCTGTGCTGTGCTGTGCTGTGCTGTGCTGTGCTGTGCTGTGCTGTGCTGTGCTGTGCTGTGCTGTGCTGTGCTGTGCTGTGCTGTGCTGTGCTGTGCTGTGCTGTGCTGTGCTGTGCTGTGCTGTGCTGTGCTGTGCTGTGCTGTGCTGTGCTGTGCTGTGCTGTGCTGTGCTGTGCTGTGCTGTGCTGTGGCTGTGCTGTGCTGTGCTGTGCTGTGCTGTGCTGTGCTGTGCTGTGCTGTGCTGTGCTGTGCTGTGCTGTGCTGTGCTGTGCTGTGCTGTGCTGTGCTGTGCTGTGCTGTGCTGTGCTGTGCTGTGCTGTGCTGTGCTGTGCTGTGCTGTGCTGTGCTGTGCTGTGCTGTGCTGTGCTGTGCTGGTGCTGTGCTGTGCTGTGCTGTGCTGTGCTGTGCTGTGCTGTGCTGTGCTGTGCTGTGCTGTGCTGTGCCAGGCTGTGCTGTGCTGTGCTGTGCTGTGCTGTGCTGTGCTGTGCTGTGCTGTGCTGTGCTGTGCTGTGCTGTGCTGTGCTGTGCTGTGCTGTGCCAGGCTGTGCTGTGCTGTGCTGTGCCAGTGCTGTGCTGTGCTGTGCTGTGCTGTGCTGTGCTGTGCTGTGCTGTGCTGTGCTGTGCTGTGCTGTGCTGTGCTGTGCTGTGCTGTGCTGTGCTGTGCTGTGCTGTGCTGTGCTGTGCTGTGCTGTGCTGTGCTGTGCTGTGCTGTGCTGTGCTGTGCTGTGCTGTGCTGTGCTGTGCTGTGCTGTGCCAGGCTGTGCTGTGCTGTGCTGTGCTGTGCTGTGCTGTGCTGTGCTGTGCTGTGCTGTGCTGTGCTGTGCTGTGCTGTGCTGTGCTGTGCTGTGCTGTGCTGTGCTGTGCTGTGCTGTGCTGTGCTGTGCTGTGCTGTGCTGTGCTGTGCTGTGCTGTGCTGTGCTGTGCTGTGCCAGCTGTGCTGTGCTGTGCTGTGCTGTGCTGTGCTGTGCTGTGCTGCTGTGCTGTGCTGTGCTGTGCCAGCTGTGCTGTGCTGTGCTGTGCTGTGCTGTGCTGTGCTGTGCTGTGCTGTGCTGTGCTGTGCTGTGCTGTGCTGTGCTGTGCTGTGCTGTGCTGTGCTGTGCTGTGCTGTGCTGTGCTGTGCTGTGCTGTGCTGTGCTGTGCTGTGCTGTGCTGTGCTGTGCTGTGCTGTGCTGTGCTGTGCTGTGCTGTGCTGTGCTGTGCTGTGCTGTGCTGTGCTGTGCTGTGCTGTGCTGTGCTGTGCTGTGCTGTGCTGTGCTGTGCTGGTGCTGTGCTGTGCTGTGCTGTGCTGTGCTGTGCTGTGCTGTGCTGGTGCCAGTTGGGTGCTGTGCTGTGCTGTGCTGTGCTGTGCTGTGCTGTGCCAGGCCAGTGCTGTGCTGTGCTGTGCTGTGCTGGTGCTGGTGCTGGTGCTGTGCCTGTGCTGTGCTGGTGCTGTGCTGTGCTGTGCCAGCTGTGCTGTGCTGTGCTGTGCTGTGCCAGCTGGTTGCTGTGCTGTGCTGCCAGGCTGGTGCCAGGCTGCTGGTGCTGTGCTGTGCTGGTGCTGTGCTGTGCTGTGCTGCCAGCTGTGCCAGCTGGGTGCTTGTGCTGGTGTCTGTGCTGTGCTGTGCTGTGCTGTGCTGTGCTGTGCTGTGTCTGTGCCAGTTGTGCTGTGCTGTGCTGTGCTGTGCCAGGCTGTGCTGTGCTGCCAGGCTGTGCTGTGCTGCCAGGCTGTGCTGTGCTGCGTGCTGTGCTGTGCTGTGCTGTGCTGTGCCAGCTGTGCTGTGCTGTGCTGTGCTGTGCTGTGCTGTGCTGTGCTGTGCTGTGCTGTGCTGTGCTGTGCTGTGCTGTGCTGTGCTGTGCTGTGCTGTGCTGTGCCATGTGCCAGCTGTGCTGTGCTGTGCTGGAAGAAGGTGCTGTGCTGTGCTGTGCTGTGCTGTGCTGTGCTGTGCTGCCAGTCTGTGCTGCCAGGCCAGCTGTGCTGTGCTGTGCTGTGCTGTGCCAGTGCTGTGCTGTGCTGGTGCTGTGCTGTGTCTGTGCTGTGCTGTGCTGTGCTGTGCTGTGCGCAAAGTGCTGTGCCAGCGAAAGGTGCTGTGCTGTGCTGTGCTGTGCTGTGCTGTGCTGTGCTGTGCTGTGCTGTGCTGTGCTGTGCTGTGCTGTGCTGTGCTGTGCTGTGCTGTGCCAGTTGTGCTGTGCTGTGCTGTGCTGTGCTGTGCTGTGCTGTGCTGTGCTGTGCTGTGCTGTGCTGTGCTGTGCTGTGCTGTGCTGTGCTGTGCTTGTGCTGTGCTGTGCTGTGCTGTGCTGTGCTGTGCTGTGCTGTGCTGTGCTGTGCTGTGCTGTGCTGTGCTGTGCTGTGCTGTGCTTTGTGCTGGAAAGCTGTGCTGTGCTGTGCTGTGCTGTGCTGTGCTGTGCTGTGCTGTGCTGTGCTTGTGTCTGTGCTGTGCTGGTGCTGGTGCTGTGCTGTGCTGTGCTGTGCTGTGCTGTGCTGTGCTGTGCTGTGCTGTGCTGTGCTGTGCTGTGCTGTGCTGTGCTGTGCTGTGCTGTGCTGTGCTGGTGCTGTGCTGTGCTGTGCTGTGCTGTGCTGTGCCAGTTGGTGCCAGTTGTGCTGTGCTGTGCTGTGCTGTGCTGGTGCTGTGCTGTCAGGCTGTGCTGTGCTGGCCAGCTGTGCTGTGCTGTGCTGTGCTGTGCTGTGCTGGTGCTTTGTGCTGTGCTGGTGTCTGTGCTGTGCTGTGCTGTGCTGTGCTGTGCTGTGCTGTGCTGCAGGCTGTGCTGTGCTGTGCTGTGCTGTGCTGTGCTGTGCTGTGCTGTGCCAGTTGTGCTGTGCTGGTGCTGTGCCAGCTGGTGCTGGTGCTGGTGCTGTGCTGGTTGTGCTGTGCCAGTGCTGTGCTTGTGCTTGTGCTGTGCTGTGCTGTGCTGTACAGCTGTGCTGTGCTGTGCTGTGCTGTGCTGTGCTGGTGCTGTGCTGTGCTGTGCTGTGCTGTGCTGTGTCTGTGCTGTGCTGTGCTGTGCTGTGCTGTGCTGTGCTTGTGCTGTGCTGTGCTGTGCTGTGCTGTGCTGGTGCTGTGCTGTGCTGTGCTGTGCTGTGCTGTGCTGTGCTGTGCTGTGCTGTGCTGTGCTGTGCTGTGCTGTGCTGTGCTGTGCTGTGTCTGTGCTGGCCAGGCTGTGCTGTGCTGTGCTGTGCTGTGCTGTGCTGTGCTGTGCTGTGCTGGTGCTGGTGCTGCAGTTGGTGCTGGTGCTGGTGCTGTGCTGTGCTGTGCTGTGCTGTGCTGTGCTGTGCTGTGCTGTGCTGTGCTGTGCTGTGCTGTGCTGTGCTGTGCTGTGCTGTGCTGTGCTGTGCTGTGCTGTGCTGTGCTGTGCTGTGCTGTGCTGTGCTGTGCTGTGCTGTGCTGTGCTGTGCTGTGCTGTGCTGTGCTGTGCTGTGCCAGTTGTGCTGTGCTGTGCTGTGCTGTGCTAAAGCTGTGCTGTGCTGTGCTGTGCTGTGCTGTGCTGTGCTGTGCTGGTGCTGTGCTGTGCTGTGCTGGTGCTGGTGCTGTGCTGTGCTGTGCTGTGCTGTGCTGTGCTGTGCTGTGCTGTGCTGTGCTGTGCTGTGCTGTGCTGTGCTGGTGCTGTGCTTGTGCTGTGCTGTGCTGTGCTCAGTGCTGTGCAGTGCTGTGCTGTGCTGTGCTGTGCTGTGCCAGGCCAGGCTGTGCTGTGCTGTGCTGTGCTGGTGCTGTGCTGTGCTGGTGCTTGTGCTGTGCTGTGCTGTGTCAGGCTGTGCTGTGCTGTGCTGTGCTGTGCTGTGCTGTGCCAGTTGTGCTGTGCTGTGCTGTGCTGTGCTGTGCTGTGCTGTGCTGTGCCAGTGCTGTGCTGTGCTGTGCTTGTGCTGTGCTTGTGCCAAAGCCAGTGCTGTGGCCTGTGCTGGTGCTGTGCTGTGCTGTGCTGTGCTGGTGCTGTGCCAGGCCAGGCCAGGCCAGCCAGGCCAGTGCTGTGCTGTGCCAGCTGGTGCTGTGCTGTGCTGTGCTGTGCTGTGCTGTGCTGTGCTGTGCTGTGCCAGGCCAGTGCTGTGCTGTGCTGCCAGGCTGTGCTGTGCTGTGCTGTGCCACAGTTGTGCTGGAAGAAGCTGTGCTGTGCTGTGCTTTGTGCTGTGCTGTGCTGTGCTGTGCTGTGCCAGGCCTGTGCTGTGCTGTGCTGTGCTGTGCTGTGCTGTGCTGTGCTGTGCTGGTGCTGTGCTGGTGCTGTGCTGTGCTGTGCTGTGCTGTGCTGTGCTGTGCTGTGCTGTGCTGTGCTGTGCTGTGCTGTGCTGTGCTTGTGCTGTGCGTTGTGCTGTGCTGTGCTGTGCTGCTGGTGCTGTGCTGTGCTGTGCTGTGCTGTGCTGTGCTGTGCTGTGCTGTGCTGTGCTGTGCTGTGCTGTGCTGTGCTGTGCTGTGCTGTGCTGTGCTGTGCTGTGCTGTGTGCTGTGCTGTGCTGTGCTGTGCTGTGCTGTGCTGTGCTGTGCTGTGCTGTGCTGGTGCTGTGCTGTGCTGTGTGCTGTGCTTTGTGCTGTGCTGTGCTGTGCTGTGCTGTGCTGTGCTGTGCTGTGCTGTGCTGTGCTGTGCTGTGCTGTGCTGTGCTGTGCTGGTGCTGTGCTGTGCTGTGCTGTGCTGTGCTGTGCTGTGCTGTGCTTGTGCTGTGCTGTGCTGTGCTGTGCTGTGCTGTGCCAGCCAAAGGTGCTGTGCTGGTGCTGTGCTGTGCTGTGCTGTGCTGTGCTGTGCTGTGCTGTGCTGTGCTGTGCTGTGCTGTGCTGTGCTGTGCTGTGCCAGTGCTGTGCTGTGCTGTGCTGTGCTGTGCTGTGCTGTGCTGTGCTGTGCTGTGCCAGGCTGTGCTGTGCTGTGCTGTGCTGTGCTGGTGCTGTGCTGTGCTGCCAGCCGTGTGCTGTGCTGTGCTGTGGCTGTGCTGTGCTGTGCTGTGCTGTGCTGTCAGGCTGTGCTGTGCTGTGCTGGTGCTGTGCTGTGCTGTGCTGTGCTGTGCTGTGTCTGTGCTGTGCTGTGCTGTGCTGTGCCAGTGTGCGCTGTGCTGTGCTGTGCTGCCAGGAAGCAGCTGTGCCAGGTGTGCTGTGCCAGGCTGTGCTGTGCTGTGCCAGTTGTGCTGTGCTGTGCTGTGTCTGTGCTGTGCTGTGCTGTGCTGGTGCTGTGCTGTGCCAGGTGCTGTGCTGTGCTGTGCTGTGCTGTGCTGTGCTGTGCTGTGCTGTGCTGTGCTGTGCTGTGCTGTGCTGTGCTGTGCTGTGCTGGTGCTGTGCTGTGCTGTGCTGTGCTGTGTCTGTGCTGTGTCTGTGCTGTGCTGTGCCAGTTGTGCTGTGCTGTGCTGTGCTGTGCTGTGCTGTGCTGTGTCTGTGCTGTGCTGTGCTGTGCTGTGCTGTGCTGTGCTGTGCTGTGCTGTGCTGTGCTGGTGCTGTGCCAGTGCTGTGCTGTGCTGTGCTGTGCTGTGCTGTGCTGTGCTGTGCTGTGCTGTGCTGTGCTGTGCTGTGCTGTGCTGTGCTGTGCTGTGCTGTGCTGTGCTGTGCTGGTGCTGTGCTGTGCTGTGCTGTGCTGTGCTGTGCTGTGCTGTGCTGTGCTGTGCTGTGCTGTGCTGTGCTGTGCTGTGCTGTGCTGTGCTGTGCTGTGCTGTGCTGTGCTGTGCCAGGCTGTGCTGTGCTGTGCTGTGCTGTGCTGTGCTGTGCTGTGCTGGTGCTGTGCTGTGCTGTGCTGTGCTGTGCTGTGCTGTGCTGTGCTGGTGCTGTGCTGTGCTGTGCTGTGCTGTGCTGTGCTGTGCTGTGCCAGGCCAGGCTGTGCTGTGCTGTGCTGTGCTGTGCTGTGCTGTGCTGTGCTGTGCTGTGCCTGTGCCTGTGCTGTGCTGTGCCAGTTGTGCCAGCCAGTTGTGCTGTGCTGTGCTGTGCTGTGCCAGCTGTGCTTGTGCTGTGCTGTGCTGTGCTGTGCTGTGCTGTGCTGTGTCAGGCCAGCGAAAGCAGCGTGGTGCTGGTGCTGTGCTGTGCTGTGCTGCGCGTCATGCTGTGCCAGGCTGTGCTGTGTCAGGCCAGTTGTGCTGTGCTTGGTGCCAGGCCAGGTTGTGCTGTGCTGTGCCAGGCTGTGCTGTGCTGGTGCTGTGCCAGGCTGGTGCTGTGCTGTGCTGGTGCTGTGCTGTGCTGTGCTGTGCCGGGCTGTGCTGTGCTGTGCTGTGCTGTGCTGTGCTGTGCTGTGCTGTGCTGTGCTGTGCTGTGCTGTGCTGTGCTGTGCTGTGCTGTGCTGTGCTGTGCTGTGCTGGCTGTGCTGTGCTGTGCTGTGCTGTGCTGTGCTGTGCTGTGCTGTGCTGTGCTGTGCTGTGCTGTGCTGTGCTGTGCCAGGTGCTGTGCTGTGCTGTGCTGTGCAAAGTGCTGTGCAAAGGTGCTGTGCTGTGCTGTGCTGTGCTGTGCTGTGCTGTGCTGTGCTGTGCTGTACAGCTGTGCTGTGCTGTGCTGTGCTGTGCTGTGCTGTGCTGTGCTGTGCTGTGCTGTGCTGTGCTGTGCTGTGCTGTGCTGTGCTGTGCTGTGCTGTGCTGTGCTGTGCTGTGCTGTGCTGTGCTGTGCTGTGCTGTGCTGTGCTGTGCTGTGTGCTGTGCTGTGCTGTGCTGTGCTGTGCTGTGCTGTGCTGTGCTGCATGCTGTGCTGTGCTGTGCTGTGCTGTGCTGTGCTGTGCTGTGCTGTGCTGTGCTGTGCTGTGCTGTGCTGTGCTGTGCTGTGCTGTGCTGTGCTGTGCTGTGCTGTGCTGTGCTGTGCTGTGCTGTGCTGTGCTGTGCTGTGCTGTGCTGTGCTGTGCTGTGCTGTGCTGTGCTGTGCTGTGCTGTGCTGTGCTGTGCTGTGCTGTGCTGTGCTGTGCTGTGCTGTGCTGTGCTGTGCTGTGCTGTGCTGTGCTGTGCTGTGCTGTGCTGTGCTGTGCTGTGCTGTGCTGTGCTGTGCCAGGTGCTATGTGCTGTGCTGTGCTGTGCTGTGCTGTGCTGTGCTGTGCTGTGCTTGTGCTGTGCTGTGCTGTGCTGTGCTGTGCTGTGCTGTGCTGTGTCTGTGCTGTGCTCGGTGCTGTGCTGTGTCCACAGTGCTGTGCTGTGCTGTGCTGTGCTGTGCTGTGCTGTGCTGTGCTGTGCTGTGCTGTGCTGTGCTGTGCTGGTGCTGTGCTGTGCTGTGCTGTGCTGTGCTGGTGCTGTGCTGTGCTGTGCTGTCAGCTGTGCTGTGCCAGAAGTGCTGTGCTGTGCTGTGCTGTGCCAGAAGAAACAGGTCAGCTGTAAAGAAGCTGTGCCAGTGCTGTGCTGTAGGCTGTGCTGTGCTGTGTGCTGTGCTGTGCTGTGCTGTGGGCTGCCAGCTGCCAGCTGTGCTGTGCTGTGCTGTGCTGTGCTGTGCTGTGCTGTGCTGTGCTGTGCTGTGCTGTGCTGTGCTGTGCTGTGCTGTGCTGTGCTGTGCTGTGCTGTGCTGTGCTGTGCTACAGTGCTGTGCTGTGCTGTGCTGTGCTGTGCTGTGCTGTGCTGTGCTGGTGCTGTGCTGTGCTGTGCTGTGCTGTGCTGTGCTGTGCTGTGCTGTGCTGTGCTGTGCTGTGCTGTGCTGTGCTGTGCTGTGCTGTGCTGTGCTGTGCTGTGCTGTGCTGTGCTGTGCTGTGCTGTGCTTGTGCTGCAGCAGCTGTGCTGTGCTGTGCTGTGCTGTGCTGTGCTGTGCTGTGCTGTGCTGTGCTGTGCCAGCTTGTGCTGTGCTGTGCTGTGCTGTGCTGTGCTGTGCTGTGCTGCAGGCCAGCTGTGTCTGTGCTGTGCTGTGCTGTGCTGTGCTGTGCTGTGCTGTGCTGTGCTGTGCTGTGCTGTGCTGGTGCTGTGCTGTGCTGTGCTGTGCTGGTGCCAGAAGCCAGTGCTGTGCTGTGCCAGCTGTGCTGTGCTGTGCTGTGCTGGTGCTGTGCTGTGCTGTGCTGTGCTGTGAAAGCAGCTGTGCTGTGCTGTGCTTTCGTGCTGTGCTGTGCTGTGCTGTGCTGTGCTGTGCTGTGCTGTGCTGTGCTGTGCTGTGTCTGTGCTGTGCTGTGCCACAGCCAGGCTGTGCTGTGCTGTGCTGTGCCAGGCAGTGCTGGAAGCAGTGCTGGTGCTGTGCTGTGCTGTGCTGTGCTGTGCTGTGCTGTGCTGTGCTGTGTATGTGCTGTGCTGTGCCAGGCTGTGCCACAGTTGTGCTGTGCTGTGCTGTGCTGTGCTGTGCTGGTGCCAGGCTGTGCTGTGCTGTGCTGCCAGTGCTGTGCTGTGCTGTGCTGTGCTGTGCTGGTGCTGTGCTGTGCTGTGCTGTGCTGTGCTGTGCTGGAAGCTGTGCTGTGCTGTGCTGTGCTGTGCGTGCTGTGCTGTGCTGTGCTGTGCCTGTGCTGTGCTGTGCTGTGCTGTGCTGTGCTGTGCTGTGCTGTGCTGTGCTGTGCTGTGCTGTGCTGTGCTGTGCTGTGCTGTGCTGTGCTGTGCTGTGCTGTGCTTGTGCTGTGCTGTGCTGTGCTGTGCTGTGCTGTGCTGTGCTTTTCGTGCTGTGCTGTGCTGTGCTGTGCTGTGCTGTGCTGTGCTGGTGCTGTGCTGTGCTGTGCCAGTTGTGCCAGGTGCTGTGCT
This sequence comes from Ophraella communa, assembly GCA_035357415.1. Lineage (NCBI taxonomy): Eukaryota > Metazoa > Arthropoda > Insecta > Coleoptera > Chrysomelidae > Ophraella > Ophraella communa. The sequence goes on from CM068983.1 coordinate 24,941,437, forward strand.
GTGCTGTGCTGTGCTGTGCTGTGCTGTGCTGTGCTGTGCTGTGCTGTGTGCTGTGCTGTGCTGTGCGCTGGTGCTGTGCTGGTGCTGTGCTGTGCTGTGCCAGCTGTGCTGGTGCTGTGCTGTGCTGTGCTGTGCTGGTGCTGCAGTGCTGTGCTGTGTCTGTGCTGTGCGAAAGCCAGCTGTGCTGTGCTGAAAGCTGTGCTTGTGCTGTGCTGTGCTGTGCTGTGCTTGTGCCAGGTTGTGCTGCTGTGCCGGTGCTGGTGCTGTGCTGTGCTGTGCTGTGCTGTGCTGTGCTGTGCTGGTGCCAGGCCAGCTGTGCTGTGCTGTGCTGTGCTGTGCTGTGCTGTGCTGTGCTGTGCTGTGCGTTGTACAGCCGGTGCTGTGCTGGTGCCAGCTGTGTCAGGCCTGTGCTGTGCTGTGCTGTGCTGTGCTGTGCTGTGCTGTGCTGTGCTGTGCTGTGTGCCAGGCTGTGCTGTGCTGTGCTGCCAGCTGTGCTGGTGCTTGTGTGCCACAAAGGCAGTTGTGCTGTGCTGTGCTGTGCTTGTGCTTGGTGCTGTGCTGGTGCCAGCCAGCTGTGCCAGTTGTGCTGTGCTGTGCTGTGCCAGGCCAGTTGTGCTGTGCTGTGCTGTGCTGGTGCTGTGCCAGCTGTGCTGTGCTGGTGCTGTGTCAGTGCTGTGCTGTGCTGTGCTGTGCTGTGCTGTGCTGTGCTGTGCCAGGAAGGTGCTGTGCTGGTGCTGGTGCTGTGCCAGGCTGTGCTGTGCTGGTGCTGTGTCTGTGCTGTGCTGGTGCTGTGCTGCCACAGCTGGTGCTGTGCTGTGCTGTGCTGTGCTGTGCCAGGCCAGGCCAGTGCTGCCAGCCAGGCCGTGCTGTGCCAGCCAGGCTGTGCCAGGCTGTGCCAGGCCAGGCCAGGCCAGTGCTGTGCTGTGCTGTGCCAGCTGGTGCCAGCCAGGCCAGCTGTGCTGTGCTGTGCTGTGCTGTGCTGTGGTGCTGTGCTGTGCTGTGCTGTGCTGTGCTGTGCTGTGCTGTGCCTTGTGCTGTGCTGTGCTGTGCTGTGCTGTGCTGTGCTGTGCTGTGCTGGTGCTGTGCTGTGCTGTGCTGTGCTGTGCTGTGCTGTGCTGCTGTGCTGTGCTGTGCTGTGCTGTGCTGTGCTGTGCTGTGCTGTGCTGTGCTGTGCTGTGCTGTGCTGTGCTGTGCTGTGCTGTGCTGTGCTGTGCTGTGTGCTGTGCCAGTTGTGCGTGTGCTGGTGCTGTGCTGTGCTGTGCTGTGCTGTGCCAGCTGTGCTGTGCTGTGCTGTGCTGTGCTGTGCTGGTGCTGCTGTGCTGTGCTGGTGCTGTGCTGTGCTGTGCTGTGCTGTGCTGTGCTGCTGTGCTGTGCTGTGCTGTGCTGTGCTGTGCTGTGCTGCAGGGTTGTGCTGTGCTGTGCTGTGCTGTGCTGTGCTGTGCTGGTGCTGTGCTGTGCTGTGCTGTGCTGTGCTGTGCTGTGCTGTGCTGTGCTGTGCTACAGCTGTGCTGTGCTGTGCTGTGCTGTGCTGTGCTGTGCTGTGCTGGTGCTGTGCTGGTGCTGTGCTGTGCTGTGCTGTGCTGGTGCTGTGCTGTGCTGTGCTGTGCTGTGCCAGCCAGTGCTGTGCTGTAAGCAGTTGTGCTGTGCTGTGCTGGTGCTGTGCTGTGCTGTGCTGTGCTGTGCTGTGCTGTGCTGTGCTGTGCTGTGCTGTGCTGTGCTGGTGCTGTGCTGTGCTGTGCTGTGCTGGTGCTGTGCTGTGCCAGTTGTGCTGGTGCTGTGCTGTGCTGTGCTGTGCTGCCAGCTTGTGCTGTGCTGTGCTGTGCTGTGCTGTGCTGTGCTGTGCTGTGCTGTGCTGTCAGGCCGTGCTGTGCTGTGCCAGCCAGTGCCGGTGTGCTGTGCCAGGCTGTGCTGTGCTGTGCTGTGCTGTGCTGGAAGCCAGGCTGTGCTGTGCTCTGTGCTGTGCTGTGTCTGTGCTGCCAGGCCAGCCTGTGCTGTGCTGCCAGGCTGTGCTGTGCCAGGCCAGGCCAGGCCAGTGCTGTGCTGTGCTGTGCTGTGCTGCTGTGCTGTGCTGTGCTGTGCTGTGCTGTGCCAGGCCAGGCTGTGCTGCTGTGCTGGTGCTGTGCTGTGCTGTGCTGTGCTGGTGCTGTGCTGTACAGCAAAGCCAGGCCAGTTGTGCTGTGCTGTGCTGTGCTGGTGCTGTGCTGTGCTGGTGCTTGGTGCTGTGCTGTGCTGTGCTGTGCTGTGCTGGTGCTGTGCTGTGCTGTGCTGTGCTGTGCTGTGCTGTGCTGTGCTGTGCTGTGCTGTGCTGTGCTGTGCTGTGCTGTGCTGTGCTGTGCTGTGCTGTGCTTGTGCTGTGCTGTGCCAGGCTGTGCTGTGCTGTGCTGTGCTGTGCTGTGCTGTGGCTGTGCTGTGCTGTGCTGTGCTGTGCTGTGCTGTGCTGTGCTGTGCTGGTGCTGTGCTGTGCTGTGCTGTGCCAGTTGTGCTGTGCTGGTGCTGTGCTGTGCTGTGCTGTGCTGTGCTGTGCTGTGCTGTGCTGTGCTGTGCTGTGCTGTGCTGTGCTGTGCTGTGCTGTGCTGTGCTGTGCTGTGCTGTGCTGTGCTGTGCTGTGCTGTGCCATGTGCTGTGCTGTGCTGTGCTGTGCTGTGCTGTGCTGGTGCTGGTGCTGTGCTGTGCTGTGCTGTGCTGTGCCAGCTGTGCTTGTGCTGTGCTGTGCTGTGCTGTGCTGTGCTGTGCTGTGCTGTGCTGTGCTGTGCTGTGCGTTGTGCTGTGCTGTGCTGTGCTGTGCTGTGCTGTGCTGTGCTGGTGCTGTGCTGTGCTTGTGCTGTGCTGTGCTGTGCTGGTGCTGTGCTGTGCTGTGCTGTGCTGTGCTGCAAAGCCAGGCCAGTTGTGCTGTGCTGTGCTGTGCTGTGCTGCTGTGCTGTGCTGGTGCTGTGCTGTGCTGTGCTGTGCTGTGCTGTGCTGTGCTGTGCTGTGCTGTGCTGTGCTGTGCTGGTGCTGTGCTGGTGCTGTGCTGTGCCAGGCTGTGCTGCAGGCCAGTGCTGGCTGGTGCTGTGCCTGTGCTGTGCTGTGCTGTGCTGTGCTGTGCTGTGCTGTGCTGTGCTGTGCTGTGCTGTGCCAGGTGCTGTGCTGTGCTGTGCTGTGTCTGTGCCAGGCTGTGTCTTGTGCTGTGCTGTGCTGTGCTGTGCTGTGCTGTGCTGTGCTGTGCTGTGCTGTGCTGTGCTGTGCTGTGCTGTGCCAGTGCTGTGCTGTGCTGTGCTGTGCTGTGCTGTGTGCTTGTGCTGTGCTGTTGTGCTGTGCTGTGCTGTGCTGTGCTGCTGTGCTGTGCCAGGCCAGGTTGTGCCAGGTTGTGCTGTGCCAGGCTGTGCTGCCAGGCTGTGTCAGGTTGTGCTGTGCTGTGCTGTGCTGTGCTCAGGCCAGGTTGAAGCTGTGCTGTGCTGTGCTGTGCTGGTGCTGTGCTGTGCTGTGCTGTGCTGTGCTGGCCAGCTGTGCTGTGCTTGTGCTGTGCTGTGCTGGTGCTGTGCTGGTGCCAGTTGTGCTGTGCTGGTGCTGTGCTGTGCTGTGCTGTGCTGTGCTGTGCTGTGCTGTGCTTGTGCTGTGCTGTGCTGTGCTGTGCTTCGGTGCTTCGTGCTGTGCTGTGCTGTGCTGTGCTGTGCTGTGCTGTGCTGTGCTGTGCTGTGCTGCTGCTGCTGCTGTGCTGTGCTGTGCTGTGCTGTGCTGGGTGCTGTGCTGTGCTGTGCTGTGCTGTGCTGTGCTGTGCTGGTGCTGTGCTGTGCTGTGCTGTGCTGGTGCTGTGCTGTGCTGCTGCTGGTGCTGGTGCTGGTGCCAGCAGCTGTGCTGTGCTGTGCTGTGCTGTGCTGTGCTGTGCCAGTTGTGCTGTGCTGTGCTGTGCTGTGCTGTGCTGTGCTGTGCTGTGCTGTGTGCTGTGCCAGGCTGTGCTGTGCTGTGCCAGCTCGTGCTGTGCTGTGCTGGTGCTGTGCTGGTGCTGCACAGCTGGTGCCGGTGCCAGCTGTGCTTGTGCCAGGCCAGTGCCAGGCCAGGCTGGTGTCAGGCTGTGCTGTGCCAGGCCAGGCTTGTGCTGTGCTGTTGAAAGCTGTGCTGTGCTGTGCCAAAAGCCAGCTGTGCCAGGCTTGTGCCAGTTGTGTGCTGTGCTGGTGCTGGTGCTGTGCTGTGTCTGTGCCAGGCTGTGCTGTGCTGTGCTGTGCCAGTTTGTGCGTCAGGCCAGGCCAGGCCAGTGCTGTGTCAGGCTGTGCTGTGTCAGGCTGTGCTGTGCTGTGCTGTGCTGTGCTGTGCTGGTGCTGTGCTGTGCGTTGTGCTGTGTCTGCTGCCAGGTGCTGTGCTGTGCTTGTGCTGTGCTGTGCTGTGCTTGTGCTGTGCTGTGCTGTGCTGTGCTGTGCTGTGCTGTGCCAGGCTGTGCTGTGCTGTGCTTGTGCTGTGCTGTGCTGTGCTGTGCTGTGCTGTGCTGTGCTGTGCTGTGCTGTGCTGTGCTGTGCTGTGCTGTGCTGTGCTGTGCTGTGCTGTGCTGTGCTGTGCTGTGCTGTGCTGGTGCTGTGCTGTGCTGTGCCAGTTGTGCTGTGCTGTGCTGTGCTGTGCTGTGCTGTGCTGTGCTGTGCTGTGCTGTGCTGTGCTGTGCTGTGCTGTGCTGTGCTGTGCTGTGCTGTGCTGTGCTGTGCTGGTGCTGTGCTGTGCTGTGCTTCGTGCTGTGCTGTGCTGTGCTGTGCTGTGCTGTGCTGTGCTGTGCTGTGCTGTGCTGTGCTGTGCTGTGCTGTGCTGTGCTGTGCTGGTGCTGTGCTGTGCTGTGCTGTGCTGTGCTGTGCTGGTGCTGTGCTGTGCTGTGCTGTGCTGGTGCTGTGCTGTGCTGTGCTGTGCTGTGCTGTGCTGTGCTGTGCTGTGCTGTGCTGGTGCTGTGCTGGTGCTGTGCTGTGCTGGTGCTGTGCTGTGCTGTGCTGTGCTGTGCTGTGCTGAAAGGTGCTGGTGCTGTGCGCAGTGCTTGTGCTGTGCTGTGCTGTGCTGTGCTGTGCTGTGCTGTGCCAGTGGCCTGTGCTGTGCCAGTTGTGCTGTGCTGTGCTGTGCTGTGCTGTGCTGCCAGCTGTGCTGTGCCAGTTGTGCTGTGCCAGCGCTGTGCTGTGCTGGTGCTGTGCTTGTGCTGTGCTGTGCTGTGCCAGTAGCTGGTGCTGTGCTGTGCTGTGCTGTGCTGTGCTGTGCCAGGCCAGGCTGTGCTGTGCTGTGCTGTGCTGGTGCTGTGCTGTGCTGTGCTGTGCTGTGCTGTGCCAGTGCTGTGCTGTGCTGTGCTGTGCCAGTGCCAGTTGTGCTGTGCTGTGCTGTGCTGTGCCAGTGTGCTGTGCTGTGTTGTGCTGTGCTGTGCTGTGCTGTGCTGTGCTGTGCTGTGCTGTGCTGTGTCTGGCCAGGCCAGGCCAGGCCAGGCCAGGCCAGGCCAGCTGTGCTGTGCTGTGCTGTGCTGTGCTGTGCTGTGCTGTGCTGTGCTGTGCTGTGCTGTGCTGTGCTGTGCTGTGCTTTCGTGCTGTGCTGTGCTGTGCTGTGCTGTGCTGTGCCAGTGTGCTGTGCTGTGCTGTGCCAGTTGTGCTGTGCTGTGCTGTGCTGTGCTGTGCTGTGCTGTGCTGTGCTGTGCTGTGCTGGTGCTGTGCTGTGCTTGTGCTGTGCTGTGCTGTGCTGTGCTGTGCTGTGCTGTGCTGTGCTGTGCTGTGCTGTGCTGTGCTGTGCTGTGCTGTGCTGGTGCTGTGCTGTGCTGTGCTGTGTGCTGTGCTGTGCTGTGCTGTGCTGTGCTGTGCTGGTGCTGTGCTGTGCTGTGCTGTGCTGTGCTGTGCTGTGCTGTGCTGTGCTGTGCTGTGCTGTGCTGTGCTGTGCCAGTTGTACAGCTGTGCTGTGCTTCGTGCTGGTGCTTGTGCTGTGCTGTGCTGTGCGTGTGCTGTGCTGTGCTGTGCTGTGCTGTGCTGTGCTGGTGCTGTGCTGTGCTGTGCTGTGCTGTGCTGTGCTGTGCTGTGCTGTGCTGTGCTGTGCTGTGCTGTGCTGTGCTGTGCTGTGCTGGTGCTGTACAGCTGTGCTGTGCTGTGCTGTGCTGTGCTGTGCTGTGCCAGGCCAGCCAGGCTGTGCCAGCTGTGCCAGGTTGGTGCTGTGCCGTGTGCTGTGCTGTGCTGCTGTGCTGTGCTGTGCTGTGCTGTGCTGTGCCAGCTGTGCTGGTGCTGGTGCTGTGCTGTGCGCTGTGCTGTGCCAGGCCGGGTGCTGTGCTGTGCTGTGCTGTGCTGTGCTGTGCTGTGCTTGTGCTGTGCTGTGCTGTGCTGGGTGCTGTGCTGGTGCTGTGCTGTGCTGTGCTGTGTCAGGCCAGCTTGTGCTGTGCTGTGCTGTGCTGTGCTGTGCTGTGCCTGTGCTCGGTGCTTCGTGCCAGGCTGTGCTGTGCTGTGCTGTGCTGTGCTGTGCTGTGCTGTGCTGTGCTGTGCTGTGCTGTGCCAGGCTGTGCTGTGCTGGTGCTGTGCCAGCCAGGCTGTGCTGTGCTGTGCTGTGCTGTGCTGTGCTGTGCTGTGCTGCGCTGTGCCAGGCCAGTTGTGCTGTGCTGTGCTGTGCTGCTGTGCTGGTGCCAGGCCAAAGAAGCCAGTGCTGTGCTGTGCTGTGCTGTGCCAGCCAGGCCAGGCCAGGCCAGGCTGTGCTGTGCTGTGCTGTGCTGTGCTGTGCCAGTGCTGAAGCTGTGCTGTGCTGTGCTGTGCTGTGCTGTGCTGTGCTGTGCTGGTGCTGTGCTGTGCTGTGCTGTGCTGTGCTGTGCTTGTGCTGCTGTGCTGTGCCGTGCTGTGCTGGTGCTGTGCTGTGCTGTGCTGTGCTGGTGCTGTGCTGTGCCAGGTTGTGCTGTGCTGTGCTGTGCTGTGCTGGTGCTGTGCTGCCAGGCTGTGCCAGGCCAGTTGTGCTGTGCTGTGCTGTGCTGTGCTGTGCTGTGCTGTGCTGTGCTGTGCTGTGCTGTGCTGTGCTGTGCTGTGCTTGTGCTGTGCTGTGCTGTGCCACAGTGCTGTGCTGTGCTGTGCTGTGCTGTGCTGTGCTGTGCTGTGCTGTGCTGGTGCTGTGCTGTGCTGTGCTGTGCTGTGCTGGTGCTGTGCTGTGCTGTGCTGTGCTGTGCTGTGCTGTGCTGTGCTGTGCTGTGCTGTGCTGTGCTGTGCTGGTGCTGTGCTGTGCTGTGCTTGTGCTGTGCTGTGCTGGTGCTGTGCTGTGCTGTGCTGTGCTGTGCTGTGCTGGTGCTGGTGCTGTGCTGTGCTGTGCTGTGCTGTGCTGTGCTGTGCTGTGCTGTGCTGGGTGCTGTGCTGTGCTGGTGCTGTGCTGTGCTGTGCTGTGCCAGCGGTGCTGTGCTGTGCTTTCGTGCTGTGCTGGTGCTGTGCTGTGCTGTGCCAGGCTGTGCTGTGCTGTGCTGTGCTGTGCTGTGCTGTGCTGTGCTGTGCTGTGCTGTGCTGTGCTGTGCTGTGCTGTGCTGGTGCTGTGCTGTGCTGTGCTGTGCTGTGCTGTGCTGTGCTGTGCTGTGCTGTGCTGTGCTGTGCTGTGCTGTGCTGTGCTGTGCTGTGCTGTGCCAGCTGTGCTGTGCTGTGCTGTGCTGTGCTGTGCCAGGCTGTGCTGTGCTGTGCTGTGCTGTGCTGTGCCACGTGCTGGTGCTGTGCCAGGCTGTGCTGTGCTGTGCTGTGCTGTGCTGTGCTGTGCTGTGCTGTGCTGTGCTGTGCTGTGCTGTGCTGTGCTGTGCTGTGCTGGTGCCAGGCTGTGCTGTGCTGTGCTGTGCTGTGTCTGTGCTGTGCTGTGCTGTGCTGTGCTGTGCTGTGCTGTGCTGTGCTGTGCTGTGCTGTGCTGTGCTGTGCCAGGCTGTGCTGTGCTGGTGCTGTGCTGTGCTGTGCTGTGGCCTGTGCTGTGCTGGTGCTGTGCTGTGCTGTGCTGTGCTGGTTGCTGTGCTGTGCTGTGCTGTGCTGTGCTGTGCTGTGCTGTGCTGGTGCTGTGCCAGTTGTGCTGTGCTGTGCTGTGCTGTGCTGTGCCAAAGCCAGCCAGGCTGTGCTGTGCTGTGCTGTGCTGTGCTGTGCTGTGCTGTGTCTGGCCAGGCTGTGCTGTGCTGTGCTGTGCTGTGCTGTGCTGTGCTGTGCTGTGCTCAGGCCAGGCCAGGCCAGAAGTTGGTGCTGTGCTGTGTCAGGTTGTGCTGTGCTGTGCTGTGCTGTGCTGTGCTTGTGCTGTGCTGTGCTGTGCTGTGCTGTGCTGTGCTGTGCTGTGCTGTGCTGTGCTGTGCTGTGCTGTGCTGTGCTGTGCTGTGCTGTGCTGTGCTGTGCTGTGCTGTGCTGTGCTGTGCTGTGCTGTGCTGTGCTGTGCTGTGCTGTGCTGTGCTGTGCTGTGCTGTGCTGTGCTGTGCTGTGCTGTGCTGTGCTGTGCTGTGCTGTGCTGTGCTGTGCTGTGCTGTGCTGTGCTGTGCTGTGCTGTGCTGTGCTGTGCTGTGCTGTGCTGTGCTGTGCTGTGCTGGTGCTGTGCTGTGCTGTGCTGGTGCTGTGCTGTGCTGTGCTGTGCTGTGCTGTGCTGTGCTGTGCTGTGCTGTGCTGTGCTGTGCTGCGTGCTGTGCTGTGCTGGTGCTGTGCTGTGCTGTGCTGTGCTGTGCTGTGCTGTGCTGTGCTGTGCTGTGCTGGTGCTGTGCTGTGCTGTGCTGGTGCTGTGCTCAGGTGCTGTGCTTGTGCTGTGCTGTGCTGTGCTGTGCTGTGCTGTGCTGTGCTGTGCTGTGCTGGAAGCTTGGTGCTGTGCTGTGCTGTGCTGTGCTGTGCTGGTGCTGTGCTGTGCTGCAAAGCTGCCAGCCAGGCTGTGCTGTGCTGTGCTGTGCTGTGCTGGTGCTGTGCTGTGCTGTGCTGTGCTGTGCTGTGCTGTGCTGTGCCAGCAGTTGTGCTGTGCTGTGTCAGTGCTGTGCTGTGCTGTGCTGTGCTGGTGCTGGGTGCTGTGCTGTGCTGGTGCTGTGTCTGCCAGGCCAGGCTGTGCTGTGCTGGTGCTGTGCTGTGCTGTGCTGCCAGGCTGTGCTGTGCTTGGTGCCAGTTGTGCTGTGCCAGTTGTACAGCTGTGCTGGTGCTGGTGTGGCCAGGGCAGTGCTGTGCTGTGCTGTGCTGTGCTGTGCTGTGCTGTGCTGTGCTGTGCTGTGCTGTGCTGTGCTGTGCTGTGCTGAAAGCTGTGCTGTGCTGCCAGGCTGTGCTGTGTCTGTGCTGTGCTGTGCTGTGCTGTGCTGTGCTGGTGCTGTGCTGTGCTGTGCTGTGCTGTGCTGGTGCTGTGCTGTGCTGTGCTGTGCTGTGCTGTGCCAGTTGTGCTGTGCTGTGCTGTGCTGTGCTGTGCTGTGCTGTGCTGTGCTGTGCTGTGCTGTGCTGTGCTGTGCTGTGCTGTGCTGTGCTGTGCTGTGCTGTGCTGTGCTGTGCTGGTGCTGTGCTGTGCTGTGCTGGTGCTGTGCTGTGCTGTGCTGTGCTGTGCTGTGCTGTGCTGTGCTGTGCTGTGCTGTGCTGTGCTGTGCTGTGCTGTGCTGTGCTGTGCTGTGCTGTGCTGTGCTGTGCTGTGCTGTGCTGGTGCTGTGCTGTGCTGTGCTGTGCTTGTGCTGTGCTGTGCTGTGCTGTGCTGTGCTGTGCTGTGCTGAAAGCTGTGCTGTGCTGTGCTGTGCTGTGCTGTGCTGTGCTGTGCTTGTGCTGTGCTGTGCTGTGCTGTGCTGTGCTGTGCGAAGGAAGCTGTGCTGTGCTGTGCTGTGCTGTGCTGTGCTGTGCTGTGCTGTGCTGTGCTGTGCTGTGCTGTGCTGTGTGCTGTGCTGTGCTGTGCTGTGCTGTGCTGTGCTGTGCTGTGCTTGTGCTGTGCTGTGCTGTGCTGGTGCTGTGCTGTGCTGTGCTGTGCTGTGCTTGTGCTGTGCTGTGCTGTGCTGTGCTGTGCTGTGCTGTGCTGTGCTGTGCTGTGCTGTGCTGTGCTGGAAGCTGTGCTGTGCTGTGCTGTGCTGTGCTGTGCCACAGTGCTGTGCTGTGCTGTGCTGTGCTGTGCTGTGCTGTGCTGTGCTGTGCTGTGCTGTGCTGTGCTGTGCTGCCAGCTGTGCTGTGCTGGTGCTGGTGCCTTGTGCTGTGTCTGTGCTGTGCTGTGCCAGGCCAGCCAGGCCAGCCAGGCCAGGCCAGGCTGTGCTTTGTGCTGTGCTGTGCTGGTGCTTGTGCTGTGCTGTGCTGTGCTGTGCTGTGTCTGTGCTGTGCTGTGCAGTTGTGTCTGTGCTGTGCTGTGCTGGTGCTGTGCTGTGCTGTGCTGTGCTGTCAGGCTGTGCTGTGCTGTGCTGTGCTGTGCTGTGCTGTGCTGTGCTGGTGCTGTGCTGTGCTGTGCTGTGCTGTGCTGTGCTGTGCTGTGCTGTGCTGTGCCGCTGTGCTGTGCTGTGCTGTGCTGTGCTGTGCTGGTGCTGTGCTGTGCTGTGCTGTGCTGTGCTGTGCTGTGCTGTGCTGTGCTGTGCTGTGCTGTGCTGTGCTGGTGCTGTGCTGGTGCTGTGCTGTGCTGGTGCTGTGCTGGTGCTGTGCTGGTGCTGTGCTGTGCTGTGCTGTGCTGTGCTGTGCTGTGCTGTGCCAGCGTTGTGCTGTGCCAGCTGTGCTGTGCTGTGCTGGTGCTGGTGCTTGTGCTGTGCTGTGCTGTGCTGTGCTGTGCTGTGCTGTGTGCTGTGCCAGCTGTGCTGTGCTGTGCTGTGCTGTGCTGTGCTGTGCTGTGCTGTGCTGTGCTGTGCTGTGCTGTGCTGTGCTGTGCTGTGCTGGTGCTGTGCTGTGCGCGTTGTGCTGTGCCAGCGTGCTGTGCTGTGCTGCCAGCAAAGGTGCTGGTGCTTGGTGCTGTGCTGTGCTGTGCTGGTGCTGTGCTGTGCTGTGCTGTGCTGTGCTGTGCTGTGCTGTGCTGTGCTGTGCTGTGCTGTGCTGTGCTGGTGCTGTGCTGTGCTGTGCTGTGCTGTGCTGTGCTGTGCTGTGCTGGTGCTGTGCTGTGCTGTGCTGTGCTGTGCCAGGCTGTGCTGTGCTGTGCTGTGCTGTGCTGTGCTGTGCTGTGCTGGTGCTGTGCTGTGCCAGCTGTGCTGTGCCAGTGCCAGTGCTGTGCTGTGCTGTGCTGTGCTGTGCTGTGCTGTGCTGTGCTGTGCTGTGCTGGTGCTGTGCTGGTGCTGTGCTGGTGCTGTGCTGTGCTGTGCTGGTGCTGTGCCTGTGCTGTGCTGTGTCAGGCCAGGCCAGGCCAGGCCAGTTGTGCTGTGCTGGTGCTGTGCTGGCCAGCTGTGTCTGTGCTGTGCTGTGCTGTGCTGGTGCTGTGCTGTGCTGTTGTGCTGTGCGTTGTGCTGTGCTGTGCTGTGCTGTGCCAGGCTGTGCTGTGCTGTGCTGTGCTGTGCTGTGCTGTGCTGTGCTGTGCTGTGCTGTGCCAGCTGGTGCTGTGCTGTGCTGTGCTGTGCTGGTCAGGCTGTGCTGTGCTGTGCTGTGCTGTGCTGTGTCTGTGCTGGTGCTGTGCTGTGCCAGTTGTGCTGTGCTGGTGCCTGGTGCTGTGCTGTGCTGGTGCCAGCTGTGTTGTGCTGTGCCAGGCTGTGCTGTGCTGTGCTGTGCTGTGCTGGGTGCTGCTGTGCTGTGCGTTGTGCTGTGCTGTGCTGTGCTGTGCTGTGCTGTGCTGTGCTGTGCTGTGCTGTGCTGTGCTGTGCTGTGCTGTGCTGTGCTGTGCTGTGCTGTGCTGTGCTGTGCTGTGCTGTGCTGTGTGCTGTGCTGTGCTGTGCTGTGCTGTGCTGTGCTGTGCTGTGCTGTGCTGTGCTGTGCTGTGCTGTGCTGGTAGCTGTGCTGTGCTGTGCTGTGCTGTGCTGTGCTGTGCTGTGCTGTGCTGTGCTGTGCTGTGCTGGTGCTGTGCTGTGCTGTGCTGTGCTGTGCTGTGCTGTGCTGTGCTGTGCTTGTGCTGTGCTGTGCTGTGCTGTGCTGTGCTGTGCTGTGCTGTGCTGTGCTGTGCTGTGCTGTGCTGGTGCTGTGCTGGTGCTGCTGGTGCTGTGCTGTGCTGTGCTGTGCTGTGCTGTGCTGTGCTTGTGCTGTGCTGTGCTGTGCTGTTGTGCTGTGCTGTGCTGTAAAGCAAAGCTGGTAGCGCAAAAAAAAAAAGCCAGTGCTGTGCTGTTAAAGCTGTGTGTTTGTGCTGGTGCAAGCAGTTGTGCTGTGCTGTGCTAGGTTGAAAGCTGTGCTGTGTCATGGTGCTTGTGTGCTGTGCTGGTGCTGTGCTGCTGCCAGGCTGTGCTGGTGCTGTGCTGTGTCTGTGCTGTGCTGCTGTGCTGTGCCAGCAGTTGTGCTTGTGCTGTGGGAAGCTGTGCTGTGCTAGGTGCTGTGTCTGTGCATGTGCCAGGTGCTGTGCCTTGTGCTGTGCTGTGCACAGGCTAGGTTATGTGTTGAACAAAGAAGAAAGGAAAAGCAGGCCAGAAGCAAAGTTGTGCTGTGCTGGTGCTGGTGCTTGTGCTGTGCTGTGCTGTGCTCAGTGCAGTGTGCTTGTACAAAGCCAGGTTGCCGGGGCCAGGCCAGGCCAGGCCAGGCTGTGCTGTGCTGTGCTGTGCTGTGCTGTGCTGAAAGGCTGTGCTAGGTTGTACAAAACAGTATGCCAGGCGAAGCAGCTGAAAGGAAGAAAGAAGCAGGCTGTGCTGTGCTGTGCTGTGCTGTGCTGTGCTGTGCCAGGTTTGTGCTGTGCCAGGTTGTGCTGTGCTGTGCCAGGCCAGGTGCTGTGCTGGTGCTGCGTTGTGCTGTGCTTGTGCGCTTTGTGCTGTGCTGGTGCTCGGGTGCTGTGTCAGGGTGCTGTGCTGTGTCTGGTGCTGGTGCTGTGCTGTGCTGTGCTGTGCTGTGCTGTGCTGTGCTGTGCTGTGCTGTGCTGTGCTGTGCTGTGCTGTGCTGGTGCTGTGCTGTGCTGGTGCTGTGCTGTGCTGTGCTGTGCTGTGCTGGTGCTGTGCTGAAAGTTGTGCTGTGGCCAGTTGTGCTGTGCTGTGCTGTGCTGTGCTGTGCTGTGCTGTGCTGTGCTGTGCTGTGCTGTGCTGTGCTGTGCTGTGCTGTGCTGTGCTGTGCTGTGCTGTGCTGTGCTGTGCTGTGCTGTGCTGTGCTGTGCTGTGCTGTGCTGTGCTGTGCTGTGCTGTGCTGTGCTGTGCTGTGCCATTGGTGCTGGGTGCTGTGCTGTGCTGTGCTGTGCTGTGCTGTGCTGTGCTGTGCTGTGCTGTGCTGTGCTGTGCTGTGCTGTGCTGGTGCTGTGCTGTGCTGTGCTCGTGCCAGTTGTGCTGTGCTGTGCTGTGCTGTGCTGTGCTGTGCTGTGCTGTGCTGTGCTGGTGCTGTGCTGTGCTGTGCTGTGTGCCTGGTGCTGTGCTGTGCCAGGCTTGTGCTCGTGCTGTGCTGTGCTGGTGCTGTGCTGTGCTGTGCTGTGCTGTGCTGTGCTGTGCTGTGCTGTGCTGTGCTGTGCTGTGCTGTGCTGTGCTGTGCTGTGCTGTGCTGTGCTGTGCTGGTGCTGTGCTGTGCTGTGCTGTGCTGTGCTGTGCTGTGCTGTGCCAGCCAGCTGTGCTGTGCTGTGCCACAGCTGTGCTGTGCTGTGCCAGGGTTGTGCCAGCTGTGCTGTGCTGTGCTGTGCTGGTGCTGGTGCTGTGCCAGGCTGTGCTGCTGTGCCAGTTGTGCTGTGCTGTGCTTCGTGCTGTGCTGTGCTGTGCTGTGCTGTGCTGTGCCATGCTGTGCTGTGCTGTGCCAGCCAGGCCAGGCCAGGCCAGGCTGTGCTGTGCCAGCCAGCCAGCCAGGCCAGGCCAGGCCAGCAGCCAGGCTGTGCTGGTGCCAGCCAGGCTGTGCCAGGCTGTGCTGTCAGGCTGTGCTGTGCCAGCTGTGCTGTGCTGGCTGCAGCTGGTGCTGGTGCTGTGCTGTGCTGGTGCTGTGCTGTGCTGTGCTGGTGCTGTGCTGTGCTGTGCTGTGCTGTGCTGTGCTGTGCTGTGCTGGTGCTGTGCTGTGCTGTGCTGTGCTGTGCTGTGCTGTGCTGTGCTGTGCTGTGCTGTGCTGTGCTGTGCTGTGCTGTGCTGTTGTGCTGTGCTGTGCTGTGCTGTGCTGTGCTGTGCTGTGCTGTGCTGTGCTGTGCTGTGCTGTGCTGTGCTGTGCTGTGCTGTGCTGTGCTGTGCTGTGCTGTGCTGTGCTGCTGTGCTGGTGCTGTGCTGTGCTGTGCTGTGCTGTGCTGTGCTGTGCCAGCGGTGCTGTGCTGTGCTGTGCTGTGCTGTGCTGTGCTGTGCTGTGCTGTGCTGTGCTGTGCTGTGCTGTGCTGTGCTGTGCTGTGCTGTGCTGGTGCTGTGCTGTGCTGTGCTGTGCTGTGCTGTGCTGTGCTGTGCTGTGCTGGTGCTGTGCTGTGCTGTGCTGTGCTGTGCCAGGCTGTGCTGTGCTGTGCTGTGCTGTGCTGTGCTGTGCTGTGCTGTGCTGTGCTGTGCTGTGCTGGTGCTGTGCTGTGCTGTGCTGTGCTGTGCTGGTGCTGTTGTGCTGTGCTGTGCTGTGCTGTGCTGTGCTGTGCTGTGCTGTGCTGTGCTGTGTCTGTGCCGGTGCTGTGCTGTGCTCGTGCTGTGCTGTGCTGTGCTGTGCTGTGCTGTGCTGTGCTGTGCTGTGCTGTGCTGTGCTGTGCTGTGCTGTGCTGTGCTGTGCTGTGCTGTGCTGTGCTGTGCCAGGCTGTGCTGGTGCTGTGCTGGTGCTGTGTCTGTGCTGTGCTGTGCTGTGTGCTGCAGTTGTGCTGTGCCAGCTGTGCTGTGCTGTGCTGTGTCCAGTTGTGCTGGTGCTGTGCTGTGCTGTGTCAGGCTGTGCAGTGCCAGGCTGTGCTGTGCCAGCTGTGCTGTGCTGTGCTGTGCTGTGCTGGTGCTGTGCTGTGCTGTGCTGTGCTGTGCTGTGCTGTGCTGGTGCTGTGCTGTCAGGCCAAGCTGTGCTGTGCTGTGCCAGCTGTGCTGGTGTCAGGCTGTGCTGTGCTGTGCTGTGCCTGTGCCAGGTGCTGTGCTGTGCTCAGTTGTGCTGTGCCAGGCTGTGTCTGGCTGCTGTGCTGTGCTGTGCTGTGCTGTGCTGTGCTGTGCTGGCCAGGCTGTGCTGCAGAAGCTGGTGCTGTGCTGGCCAGCTGTGCCAGGTGCTGTGCTGTGCTGTGCTGTGCTGTCAGCTGAAGAAGCTGTGCTGTGCTGTGCTGTGCTAAAGAAGGGTGCTGTCAGCTGTGCTGTGCTGTGCCAGGTGTCAAATAGCCAATAGTGCTAAAGTGCTGCTGCCAGGGTGCCAGGTGCTGTGCTGTGCTGTGCTGTGCTGTGTCTGTGCCAGGCCAGGCTGTGCTGTGCTGTGCTGTGCTGTGCTGTGCTGTGCTGTGCTGTGCTGCCAGGCCAGTGCTGTGCTGTGCTGTGCTGTGCTGTGCTGTGCTGTGCTGGTGTCTGTGCTGTGCTGTGTCCAGCTGTGCTGTGTCTGTGCTGTGTCTGTGCTGTGCTGGTGCTGTGCTGTGTCTGTGCTCAGTGCTGTGTCTGTGCTGTGCTGTGCTGTGCCAGGCCTGTGCTGTGCTGTGCTGTGCTGTGCTGTGCTGTGCTGTGCTGTGCTGTGCTGTGCTGTGCTGTGCTGTGCTGCCAGCAGTGCTGGTGCTTGTGCTGTGCCACAGTTACGGTGGCCTGGTACAGCTGGTGCTGTGCTGTGCTGTGTCTGTGCTGTGCTGTGCTGTGCTGTGCTGTGCCAGCTGTGCTGTGCTGTGCTGTGCTGTGCTGTGCTGTGCTGTGCCAGCCAGTTGTGCTGTGCCGCTGTGCTTTCGTGCTGGTGCTGGTGCTGTGCTGTGCTGTGCTGTGCTGTGCTGTGCTGTGCTGTGCTGTGCTGTGCTGTGCTGTGCTGGCCAGGCTGTGCTGGTGTCTGTGCTGTGCTGTGCTGTGCTGTGCTGTGCTGTGCTGTGCTGTGCTGTGCTGTGCTGTGCTGTGCTGTGCTGTGCTGGTGCTGGTGCTTGGTGCTGGTGCTGTGCTGTGCTGTGCCAGTGCTGTGCAGTGCTGTGCTGTGCTGGTGCCAGCTGTGCTGTGCTGTGCTGTGCTGTGCTGTGCTGTGCCGGTGCTGTGCTGTGCTGTGCTGGTGCTGTGCTGTGCTGTGCTGTGCTGTGCTGCTGTCAGGCCTGCCAGCTGTGCTGTGCTGTGCTGTGCTGTGCTGGTGCTGTGCTGTGCTGTGCTGTGCTGTGCTGTGCTGTGCTGTGCTGTGTGCCAGGCTGTGCTGTGCTGTGCTGTGCCAGTGTGTGCTGTGCTGTGCTGTGCTGTGCTGTGCTGTGCTGTGCTGTGCTGTGCTGTGCTGTGCTGTGCTGTGCTGTGCTGTGCTGTGCTGTGCTGTGCCAGTGCTGTGCTGTGCTGGTGCTGTGCTGTGCTGTGCTGTGCTGTGCTGTGCTGTGCTGTGCCATTGCTGTGCTGTGCTGTGCTTGTGCTGTGTCAGTGCTGTGCTGTGCTGTGCTGTGCTGTGCTGCTGTGCTGTGCTGTGCTGTGCTGTGCTGTGCTGTGCTGTGCTGTGCTGTGCTGTGCTGGTGCTGTGCTGTGCCAGGTGCTGTGCTGTGCTGTGCTGGTGTCTGTGCTGTGCTGTGCTGTGCTGTGCTGTGCTGGTGCTGTGCTGTGCTGTGCTGTGCTGTGCTGTGCTCAGTGCTGTGCTGTGCTGTGCTGTGCTGTGCTGTGCTGTGCTGTGCTGTGCTGTGCTGTGCTGCTGTGCTGTGCTGTGCTGTGCTGTGCTGTGCTGTGCTGTGCTGTGCTGTGCTGTGCTGTGCTGTGCTGTGCTGGTGCTGTGCTGTGCTGTGCTGTGCTGTGCCAGCTGTGCTGTGCTGTGCTGTGCTGTGCTGTGCTGTGCTGTGTGCCAGTTGTGCTGTGCTGGTGCTGTGCTGTGCTGTGCTGTGCTGTGCTGTGCTGTGCTGTGCTGTGCTGTGCTGTGCTGTGCTGTGCAGTGCTGTGCTGTGCTGTGCTGTGCTGTGCTGTGCTGTGTCTGTGCCAGGCCAAAGGTGCTGTGCTGTGCTGTGCTGTGCTGTGCGCGGTGCTGTGCTGTGCTGTGCTGTGCTGTGCTGGTGCTGCTGTGCTGTGCTGTGCTGTGCTGTGCTGTGCTGTGCTGTGCTGTGCTGTGCTGTGCTGTGCTGTACAGCCAGCTGTGCTGTGCTGTGCTGTGCTGTGCTGCCAGGCCAGCTGTGCTGTGCTGTGCTGTGCTGTGCTGTGCTGTGCTGGTGCTGTGCTGTGCCAGTGCTGTGCTGTGCTGTGTCTGTGCTGTGCTGTGCCAGTGCTTGTGCCAGGAAGCTGTGCTGTGCCACAGCTGTGCTGTGCTGTGCCAGGCTGTGCT
Source organism: Ophraella communa (assembly GCA_035357415.1). NCBI lineage: Eukaryota > Metazoa > Arthropoda > Insecta > Coleoptera > Chrysomelidae > Ophraella > Ophraella communa. The sequence continues at coordinate 24,958,713 of CM068983.1, forward strand.
GTGCCAGGCTGTGCTGCCAGGCTGTGCTGTGCCAGGCTGTGCTGTGCTGTGCTGTGCTGTGCTGTGCTGTGCTGTGCTGTGCTTGTGCTGTGCTGTGCTGTGCTGTGCTGTGCTGTGCTGTGCTGGCCAGCTGTGCTGTGCTGTGCTGTGCTGTGCTGTGCTGTGCTGTGCTGTGCTGCGTGCTGTGCTGTGCTGTGCTGTGCTGTGCTGTGCTGTGCTGTGCTGTGCTGTGCTGTGCTGTGCTGTGCTGTGCTGTGCTGTGCTGTGCTGTGCTGTGCTGTGCTGTGCTGGTGCTGTGCTGTGCTGTGCCAGTTGTGCTGGTGCTGTGCTGTGCTGTGCTGTGTCTGTGCTGTGCTGTGCTGTGCTGTGCTGTGCTGTGCTTGTGCTGTGCTGTGCTGTGCTGTGCTGTGCCAGTTGGTGCTGTGCTGTGCTGTGCTGTGCTGTGCTGTGCTGTGCTGTGCTGTGCTGTGCTGTGCTGTGCTGTGCTGTGCTTGGTGCTGGTGCTGTGCTGTGCTGTGCTGGTGCTGTGCTGTGCTGTGCTGTGCTGTGCTGGTGCTGTGCTGTGCTGTGCTGTGCTGTGCTGTGCTGTGCTGTGCGTGTGCTGTGCTGTGCTGTGCTCGTGCTGTGCTGTGCTGGTGCTGTGCTGTGCTGTGCTGTGCTGTGCTGGTGCTGTGCTGTGCTGGTGTGCTGTGCTGTGCTGTGCTGTGCTGTGCTGTGCTGTGCTGTGCTGTGCTGTGCTGTGCTGTGCTGTGCTGTGCTGTGCTGTGCTGTGCTGTGCTGTGCTGTGCTGTGCTGTGCTGTGCTGTGCTGTGCCAGCGGTGCTGTGCCAGCTGTGCTGTGCTGTGCTGTGCTGTGCTGTGCTGTGCTGTGCTGTGCTGTGCTGTGCTGAAAGCTGTGCTGTGCTGTGCCTGTGCTGTGCTGTGCTGTGCCAGGCCAGCTGTGCTGTGCTGTGCTGTGCTGTGCCATGCTGGGTGCTGTGCTGTGCCAGGTGCTGGTGCTGTGCTGTGCTGTGCTGTGCTGTGCCAGCTGTGCTGTGCCAGCCAGGCCAGGCCAGGCCAGGCCAGCTGGTGCTGCAGGCCAGTTGTGCTGTGCTGTGCTGTGCTGTGCTTGTGCTGTGCTGTGCTGTGCTGTGCTGTGCTGTCAGGCCAGTTGTGCCAGCCAGGTGCTGTGCTGTGCCAAAGTGAAGCTGTGCCAAAGGAAGCTGTGCTGTGCTGTGCTGTGCTGTGCTGTGCTGTGCCAGTTTGTGCTGTGCTGTGCTGTGCTGTGCCAGCAGCTGTGCTGTGCTGTGCTGTGCTGTGCTGTGCTGTGCTGTGCTGTGCTGTTGTGCTGTGCTGTGCTGTGCTGTGCTGTGCTGTGCTGTGCTGTGCTGTGTGAAGCAGTTGTGCTGTGCTGTGCTGTGCTGTGCTGTGCTGCAAAGCTGTGCTGTGTTGTGCTGTGCTGTGCTGTGCTGTGCTGTGCTGTGCTGTGCTGTGCTGTGCTTGGTGCCAAAGGTGCTTGTGCTGTGCTGTGCTTGTGCTTGAAGCAGCTGTGCTGTGCTGTGTGCTGTGCTGTGCTGTGCTGTGCTGTGCTGCTGTGCGTTGTGCTGTGCTGTGCTGTGCTGTGTTGTGTTGTGTCAGGCAAAGTTGTGTTGTGTTGTGTTGTGTTGTGTTGTGCTTGTGCTGTGCTGGTGCTGTGCTGTGCTGTGCTGTGCTGTGCTGTGCTGTGCTGTGCTGTGCTGTGCTGTGCTGTGCTGTGCTGTGCTGTGCTGTGCTGTGCTGTGCTGGTGCTGTGCTGTGCTGTGCTGGTGCTGGTGCTGTGCTGGTGCTGTGCTGTGCTGTGCTGTGCTGTGCTGTGCTGTGCTGGTGCTGTGCTGTGCGAAAGCAGTTGTGCTGTGCTGTGCTGTGCTGGTGCCAGCGTTGTGCTGTGCTGTGCTGGTGCTGTGCTGTGCTGGTGCTGTGCTGTGCTGTGCTGTGCTGTGCCAGGCTGTGCTGTGCTGTGCTGTGCTGTGCTGTGCTGTGCCAGGCTGTGCTGTGCTGTGCTGTGCTGGTGCTGTGCTGTGCTGTGCGTTGTGCCAGCGGTGCTGGTGCTGTGCTGTGCTGTGCTGTGCTGAAGAAAGCTGTGCTGTGCTGTGCGTTGTGCTGGTGCTGTGCTGTGCTGTGCCAGGCTGGTGCTGTGCTGTGCTGTGCTGTGCTGTGCTGGTGCTGGTGGGCCTGTGCCAGCTGTAGGCCAGGCAAAGCTGTGCTGTGCTGTGCTGTGCCAGAAGCAGTTGTGCTGGCCAGCTGTGCCAGGCTGTGCTGTGCTGTGCTGTGCCAGGCCAGTGCTGTGCTGGTGCTGGTGCTGGTGCTGTGCCAGGTGCTGTGCCAGGCTGTGCTGCCAGCTGCTGTGCTGGCCAGCTGTGCCAGGCTGTGCTGTGCTGTGCCAGGCTGTGCAGTGCTGTGCTGTGCCAGGCTGTGCTGTGCTGTGCTGTGCTGAAGCAGGCTGTGCTGTGCTGTGCTGTGCAGTGCTGTGCTGTGCTGGTGCTGTGCTGTGCTGTGCTGTGCTGCTGTGCTGTGCTGTGCTGTTGTGCTGTGCTGCTGTGCTGTGCTGTGCTGTGCTGTGCTGTGCTGTGCTGGTGCTTGTGCTGCTGTGCCAGGCTGTGCTGTGCTGTGCTGTGCTGTGCTGCCAGTTGTGCTGTGCTGTGCTGTGCTGTGCTGTGCTGTGCTGTGCTGTGCTGTGCTGTGCTGTGCTGTGCTGTGCTGTGCTGTGCTGTGCTGTGCTGTGCTGTGCTGTGCTGTGCTGTGCTGTGCTGTGCTGTGCTGTGCTGTGCTGGTGTGCTGTGCTGTGCTGTGCTGTGCTGTGCTGTGCTGTGCTGGTGCTGTGCTGTGCTGTGCTGTGCCGCTGTGCTGTGCTGTGCTGGTGCTGTGCTGTGCTGTGCTGTGCTGTGCTGTGCTGTGCTGTGCTGTTGTGCTGTGCTGGTGCTGTGCTGTGCTGTGCTGCGGTGCTGTGCTGTGCCGGTGCTGGTGCTGTGCTGTGCTGTTGTGCTGTGCTGTGCTGTGCTGTGCTGTGCTGTGCTGTGCTGGTGCTGTGCTGTGCTGTGCTGTGCTGTGCTGTGCTGTGCTGTGCTGTGCTGTGCTGTGCTGTGCCTTGTGCTGTGCTGTGCTGTGCTGTGCTGCTGTGCTGTGCTGTGCTGCTGTGCTGTGCTGTGCTGGGTGCTGTGCTGTGTGCTGGTGCTGTGCTGTGCTGTGCTGTGCTGTGTGCTGTGCTGTGCTGTGCCAGTATGCTGTGCTGGTGCTGTGCTGTGCTGTGCCAGGCTGGTGTCAGGCCAGGTTGTACAGGCTGTGCTGTGCTGTGCTGTGCTGTGCTGGTGCTGTGCTGGTGCTGTGCTGTGCTGTGCTGTGCTGTGCCAGGCCAGGCCAGGTTGTGCTGTGCTGGTGCCGTGCTGTGCTGTGCTTGTGCTGTGCTGTGCTGCTGTGCTGTGCTGTGCTGTGCTGTGCTGTGCTGTGCCAGGCTGTGCTGTGCTGTGCTGGTGCTTGTGCTGTGCCTGTGCTTGTGCTGTGCCAGGCCAGGCCAGTTCGTGTCTGTGCTGTGCCGTGCTGTGCTGTGCTGTGCTGTGCTCGGTGCTGTGCTGGTGCTGGTGTCAGGCCAGGCCAGGCAGTTGTGCTGTGCTGTGGCCTGTGCCAGGCCAGGCTGTGCTGTGCTGTGCTGGTGCCAGGCCAGGCCAGCTGTGCTGTGTCAGGCCAGGCTGTGCTGTGCCAGTTGTGCTGTGCTGTGCTGTGCTGTGCTGTGCTGTGCTGTGCTGTGCTGTGCTGTGCTGTGCTGTGCTGTGCTGTGCTGGTGCTGTGCTGTGCTGTGCTGGTGCTGTGCTGTGCTGTGCGTTGTGCTGTGCTGTGCTGTGCTGTGCTGTGCTGTGCTGTGCTGTGCTGTGCTGTGCTGTGCTGTGCTGTGCGCCAGGCTGTGGCTGTGCTGTGTCAGTTGTGCGTTGTGCTGTGCTGTTGTGCTGTGCTGTGCTGTGCTGTGCTGTGCCAGTTGTGCTGTGCTGTGCTGTGCTGGTGCTGTGCTGGGTGCTGTGCTGTGCTGTGCTGTGCTGTGCTGGTGCTGTGCTGGTGTGCTGTGCTGCTGTGCTGTGCTGTGCTGGTGCTGTGCTGTGCTGTGCTGTGCTGGTGCTGGTGCTGTGCTGTGCTGTGCTGTGCTGTGCTGTGCTGTGCTGTGCTGTGCTGTGCTGTGCTGTGCTGTGCTGGTGCTGTGCTGGTGTCAGCCAGGCCAGGTTGCTGTGCTGTGCTGTGCTGTGCTGTGCTGGTGCTGTGCTGTGCTGTGTCAGCTGTGCTGTGCTGTGCTGTGCTGTGCTGTGCTGGAAGCTGTGCTGTGCTGTGCTGTGCTGTGCTGGTGCTGTGCTGTACAGCCAGCTGTGCTGTGCCAGCTGTGCTGTGCTGGTGCTGTGCTGTGCTGTGCTGTGCTGTGCTGCTGTGCTGTGCTGTGCTGTGCTGTGCTGTGCCAGGCGGTGCTGTGCCAGGCTGTGCTGTGCTGGTGCTGTGCTGCGCTGCAGTGCTGTGCTGGGTGCTGTGCTGTGCCAGCTGTGCCAGGCTGGTGCTGTGCTGTGCTGTGCTGTGCTGGTGCTGTGCTGGTGCTGTGCTGTGCCAGCTGTGCTGTGCTGTGCTGTGCTGGTGCTGTGCTGTGCTGTGTCAGGCCAGGCCAGCTGTG